>JAOBYE010061455.1:1764-13867 GCA_025403585.1 Parazoanthus swiftii
AATCTGGTATACCAAGTTCTTTATGAGTTTTTCCTGAAACCTCAGTTTGTCCCTACTTACAAGCCATGTTTTTTGTGGCAACCTTCTAGTTGTTTACCGGCGCCTTAAACAACTAAAATAGCTGCCAATTAAAGCCAAAAGGACTTCTGTATCTTTTTTTTCACGGCTGCCATTTTTAAAGGCCAGGTGGACTAAACTCGTGTTCAGAAATTGCAAAGAACAACAATGTCTGAAGCTGTTTGTTGTACGATTTTTCACGAATTCGTGTTGGGGTTTTTAACAAGTATATTTTTATTGTTGCACTTTGTATTTGTGTAACTAAATCTTGAGCTGAGAGTCAACCAAATCGCGGCTTGTTCAAAGATCTTTTGGGTGTCAAGCTGGAACGCTGGAATAGAATTTCTGCGGGAAGTAGAAAATAGAAGTTTAACTCTTCTTCTGTGACTTCTTTAAGTCTTTAAATACACGTTTTCTCCACGTGGTCCTTTGGAAGTTGCAGGCCAAATCAAGTGCAAGAGATGATTATATTCCAGTTATATCCCAAGTCCATCCCAGTTCATCCTACTTTCTTCATGTGCTTTCGTTTAGCAGAAGTACGAACAACATTTTCCTAGGCTGTTAATAGCTTTTTCCGTCTACAAAAACACCTTTTTTTATTAAAGAGAAGTAGTTTCGTTCATACGCACCTGCTACAAAAACATGCAAACGGTTTTCTATGATATTTTACGATTGGTTTGACTTTGCACGGCAGAATTTGCTGCAAATAGGCGATATTCTTTGAAGCAATTCAAAATTTCTGAACATTTTTTAATCTCTACGATACGACACATATTTTTACGGCTAAAAATATCGTACGATAACATGTCGTACATGTAGGTGCCCTGGCTTGATAACTATTGTACAATACTGTGTCGTATCATAGAAAGTCGAGCGATAATGTAGAAAAAAATGTAGAGCGTAAAAAGCAACACACCAAACACAACCACAGCAAATTAAACTTAGACGCTTCTTCGTCAATATATATGATACCATATCACCCTCTTCAGTAATTAATGGGATTTTAATTCATTGCAGCTCAAGGGGAAATTAAAATGTTTACGTCTACGTTTAAGGCGGTGTTTTCCCAAGAATAAACTACCAGCGCCGACAAGCATACGCGGTCAATTGAGCTTATTGAACAAACTAGATTTATAACTCGATTTATCCTTTTAGCTTTAAATTGCGAAAACTGAAACGGTTTTTCCGCTACTTGATCAAATGTGATGTTTCCGATTTGTCTTTTCAATTCAATTACAAATTGCGAAAACTGAAACTTCTACCGTTGTGGCGTGATTAAAGGTAGTGCTTTCTTCCATAATAGACCATAAACTGAACACTGTCGCGGTCGTTTATGGCCGACCATCAAGCTAATAATCAACCACAGTTTAAATTTTGAAATGTCTTTTCAATTCAGATATAGACTGCGGAAGCTTTTAGAAACTTTTAGCCGTATGTGTTTTTTTCATAATGGATCACCAACTGAGGACTGACAAGGTCATTCAAGTTCACCAAAACGTCAGTATCTCGATTAGTTATAAATTAGACATATAAAGCAATGGAAAAAGGTATGGGTAGGTAGTTTAAATGTGTTTTCATTATTTATTTATATATTTTCTTAAGGGTAGGGTAATTTGTCTCAGTTTTATAATTGAAGAACATTGTAGAACATGTCTAGAACATGTAGATTGAAATAGCCACACACTGACCGAAGGGTCGGTAAATATTTTCCCGTGGGCAGCGATATCGCAGGGAATAAAAGTAAGTATGTACGAAGCCACTGAATAGAATCATTAAAAGATTATCCTGCAAATACGACGGGAGATTTAGGCCTGTTTTAGACAAATCAGTCCAATTTATTTCAATCGAGTTTTCCTAAAACCGTTAATTTTATTGTAACTCCGCGTTCAAAACGAACCAAACTAAGATTGAAGTTTGATATAATTTCTTTCGCACATATGTTCACTTTTACTGTTCGTTTTTAACAAGCAGTTGCTGTCAAGTTGAAGTGCTTATATTGAATTTGACTGAATTGAATTCGTCTGGAGTGCACTGACGGCCTATATCTGTTGCAGTTTTAATTAAAAATAATAATAATAATAATAATAATAATAACAATAATAAAAATAATAATAGTAAGAATGATAACAATAATAAATTAAATGCCATAAATAAGCATTTGGCCTGCGGATACTTACTCAGATATTGAATTGCCAATCTAAATGGGCAACAACCACGTCAAGTTGGTTTCTTGAATTTTCTGAATTTGTCATCAAACGACATATATATGAAAATGCTATTACTAGCTTGAATTTTGGGAGTTCTCTTGAAACGCTACAAAATAGAATCGTTTTGTTTCAGGTTTTTTTGTTTTCTCCTTAAGTGATTTCCATTTACTCTTCTCGCTGACTCAGAAACTCCATTATGACTTCCTAATAAAAATGTTTGAACGGATATACCATTTGGTATTATGCGGATATTTTTCATACACATAGCACTATCAACAACACTAAGAAAAAAAACGGATATTTTTTCACTATAAACAATTCAGAGCCAGCCGCTGCATATATCCTACTAAATACGTCATCAGCCGTGCATCCTCTTAATTTAATTGCAACCAGATGATCTCAGTCAGTAGCCAATCAGAGCGCGTGAAGACGTTTTGAACAGCGGTCCATGCATAACAATTTTTTTTTTTATTTTCTGGGCATCAAGTTCTCACCAAAATAATATGTAAAGTTATATTTGATATATTTTGACTAATAAAATTGAAAGTTGAAAGTTCTCGAAGCATGCACTAAGTTTTTCATGCGTTTGCTGGACAGTTGGACCCTTGGATGAGGGCGATGCAATGCGCGCGCATCATCTGGAATTTCTAGTAATGTCAGTCCAACTCTTGGAACAAACGTTCAAACCTTGAAGCAATCTCTTTTCTGGAAATTCTCAAACAGATATCGAATAAACAAATACATTATTTTCCCAGTTAAGTTGCTTCACAATGGCAATTATGTTTTGACAGCTATTTTAGATGCAAAGGGTAAAACGTTTCCAAGCAAGAAAGGAAATATACAGGAGCACTGGTTTTTTTTATCATCGATTGGCCGGAATACAAACCAAATGAAACCAGCAAAGAACAAAACTAAGTAGTTTGATAAGTAGGACCAATACCAGCTCGGCTCCTGGAGAAGTTAGAGGTCCCATCATGATTGTGATCTGGGTTATGCACTTTTCAGAAGTCAACCTATCTTGAAATAGCTGCATATAACGGTTAAAGATATGGAAACAATATGATAATAGCCATTAAAATTATTACAGCGCTCACGTCACTTACAAAAGTAATCTCGAAAAAATGCCCTATTCAAAAAAGCTCATGGGGTCATTTTAATAATAGTATAGTTTCCTTTTTCTTCTTCCTTTTTCTTTTTATCCTTTTTTCTATTTTTTATGAATGGGCTTATGCCTTCAGTAGTCCTATTGCATTATATTAGCAATTTTCAATCTTTTCAGCATTCATTTTGAAAAGAAGCCTCAGTCTTGATTTTGCGAAAAGAAGCCCATCTCGGAAAAAAGTCTATCTCGAAAAGAAGTCCATCTCGAAAGAAGCCCATCTCGAAAAAAAGTCGATCTCGAAAAAAGCCCATATCGAAAAGAAGTCAATCTCGAAAAGAAACTATCTCGAAGAGAAACCATCTCGAAAAGAAGTCCATCTGGAAAAGAAGCCCGTATTGAAAAGAAGCCCATCTCGAAAAGAAGTCTATCTCGAACAAAAAGCCCATCTTCAAAAGAAGCCAATCTCGAAAGGGTATGTTGTCGTAAAGAATGTTTTAAGAGATCTCTGCATGGCTTTAGTTTTCATAATAAATTCGAGAGTTCGAATCCCAGATAGACCACTGTGCGATGTCCTTGAGCAAAGCACTTTGCTTGACCTGCTCCAGTCGACTCAGTTACACCTACGAGTATACCACCTTCTGCTGAACGATAAATTGCGATGGATTACAGCCGTTCCCTCCAAGAGGAGTCACAGACTGTACTACGGAAATAAGATATAAGCGTTGGCTTATCAGCCACTTAACTCAGAAATTGATTTAGCTTTTGCCTTTTTGAACTAAGCACGCTTAGCTGTACTATCTGGTTTACAGGTGTTCCACGGAAATACTGAAACAATAACAAATTTTATTGTAGATAATAAAAAATAAACAAATACCCGAGGCACTTTAGTTGAATAGCTACAAACAAGCGTGACCAGAGGTGCAAGGTGGGCAAAACTGAGGATCTCCGGGTTCGTGCACAAGTGCGAGAGGACTTCAAATAAATATTCTATCCCCTCCATTTCCCCTCCTTACTTGTTTCAACACCCAATACTAAACAGTCATTAAGAAGAGTGTCTCTGCCCGAATGTAGAATATTTAAAGAAGCATTCCCCAATCAGTTAAATTGCGATATTCGCTTACTTGATAATCGTAACATATTAATGCCATCACAATGGGGAGATGAGAGATGGGGGATAACACAAAACACACCGTACGGTTTTCACTAGAACAAATAAGTGTTTCCATGAAAATAATCCTTATGTATCGATCATTTCGAAACTTCAACATTTCCCACGGGCAATCCAGGGCATTCGACAAAATCCTTTGACGGTGGCCGGAAATGAAACATTTGAAAAAGGGCCGGGCATTTTTTTTTTTATTTAAATAAAGTTTATTGATGTTGGTTTTAAAGGAGGTATTCAGTTCCACTTTGATTATTAAACAAAAACTGTCTAGTGAAAAGAAAAGAACTACAGTTGAATCAGCACAAACTCACTTTTTCTTGTCGCTTGAGCGAGGACGTTTGAACAGAAATCCTTCCACATAGCCGGGCATTTGACCAGTAATGTTGTCCCGGGGTGGGGAATTTGACCAACAGCGATCAGTTCAAAAGTTCAAATGCCAGGGGATCGCCCGGGGAGAGGATATTGAAGTTTCGAATTGATCGACGCATTACTTTGAGTCGGGAAAAACGGATTGGAGGGCGAGGCTGGTGTTTGGTTGCGTAGGATTACATTGCGTTTTTTTAACATCATGAATGTGTATTTTAAAAGTCTTGAGGCTGATCTGTTTAAAAACTTTAGTTTAAAAAATTTAACATCGTCGTTAAAATCTTTCTTCTCAGTTTGTACACAGCAGTTTTTTTACGCAGATCTGTTTAAAAGCGAAAAAAATTGGGTGAAAATTGGATTTATGGCAGAGGCGGTCAATGGTCATCATTGAGGGAAAATATATATGGCACTGAGGCAAAAGTTGGAAAATGTAGTAAATGGTACGAACATTTTACGGTGGTAGAACCTGCCCTTTTCCTTTTAATCTATGAAAACTTGCCAATAGCAATTTTTAAAGGACGAATCGGTTAATCTTCTTACATAAAAATGCCGGCTCCTTTTGACATAGCTTTGCACGAGAACTGATAGCCAGTTTTGTTCCTGTTAGTAGTTACGTTACGCAAAACACGGTTCAGTCATATAGTTACAAGCACGCATTTCGTTGCCAAAAGTTAAACTTGTCAAATTTACCACCAAATAGGTAATAAAATTGTTCTTGTAGAAAACGATTGTTAATTGGTCTTTATCATTTCGAAATCATACTTACATCGTGACGGTCAAAAGCTGTTCACCTACCTCTAGATTTGAAGGATTGTTGAAAAGGTGATATCCCTGTTTGAAAGTGAAATATTTTAATATAATTGTACTCACGAGGCTTGCATTAGTCGAGAATGCTGTCAAAAACAAACTACCTTCTAGAATGTTCCCGTTATAAACTCAAGTGTTTTTTCTTTCACTATCTGCCCCCGCAAACCATCCGCCAATCAAAATTAACAACTTCATTTGATATAAATACACTCAACGACGTTCGCCGTTTTAAAACAATATGCTGCAAGAATTCAAGTTGTTAGCAGCACAGAATGCACGTTACATGTACTACATTTTAAATGATAATAAACGAGTAAATGAAGTTAATTAGGTTTTATAACAATGTTAAATAGTTTGAGAGATGTGGTCTGCTGTACTTGACCAACAGAACACTTTATCGTTTCAGCAGACACTAGACTGTCCCATACGTTGATTAAAATGATTATCTTAATCATTGCATCTGTAATGGCTGCATTTTTGATAAACAACAACAGGTTTCTCCAATTTCATTTTCAAAATTTCCGTTTATTTTCTGAATTTTTGAAAAACATCCGGTTAAAAATGAGAATTGGTCCGCTGAAAGTTAAACTAACTTATTAAAGGATTAAATCTGCCGGTGTAATATATTTTTTTGCAAGCAAAATTTTAACGAAAATGCGCAAAATTTGTACGATTTCGTTTGATTAACAACTGTTACTGATGTTAACTAATTTGAAAACAAAACTTTTGACTTCAAACTCTCAAGCTCTTGTCTTCTTATTCACTGAAGATTAATGGTAGTCAGATAAGAAAAGTTATCTTTGGCGTCCTGCTAACCTCCTTGTTTTTCAAACTGACCTTCAGGAATTGAAATTAACTCACTTGCGTTTGCTTTGTTGCCATTTTTTTAAATATCCTGTTCAGTATGAAAATTAGTCCGCTGAAAATAATCTAACTTTATTAAAAGATTAACAGCAAACTGTGGGCGCAATAAGCTTGAGTTATTAGATATCTTTTTTTCAACCATAACGATTACCTTAAAAACAGATTGAAGTTGAAGGAATTTTAAAAAACTTCATAACTTTCGGACAAACGGTAATGACTAATGGTTTATGTTGTCGATAACTAAATACACATAAAATTCAGGCAAATGATAAATACTTGTGTAGTATTGAGTTTGAACTTTCTAAAAATGATATACAATTTATATAATGGGGATTATTGTTATCAATACCAACATTATTAATATTTTAATGATAATCCCTTCATTTTAAAATGCATAACGAAATTCACAGTCTTTTAAGTTAAAATATAGGTCAACTTATGCATCAATTAAGTTTATAAATAAATGCAAAGATAATGGCAAATGAAACAAAACAAAAATAAGTTCTGTTTAAAAAAAATACTCATCTATTTTGATATATCATTTTAAAATGTTTTGTGGGTATTTTGGGCCACAAGCTTGCCCCTTTCTAAAATTAAGAGTTTAATTACAGCTTAGTATATTGGATTACAGATTTTGTCAAAGAAAGGGTATATTTACATGTTAAACACACACATCTGAAGGGATATCATATTTTGTTTCGGAGGCTGGGTCAATATAAGTTCAGCAAGCTTTTTTTTTTCATTTCTGTTCGTCCGACCGACCCAACTTTCTACCGGCTTTTAAAAAAGAAGTAACTGCAATCATCTAAGGGAACAATATAACAACATTCTGAAATTTGTTTTTACGACGCAAAGTAAAAACTTGTGTAAGTTTTGGACACGAACCCGCAGTCTGAACGTTGTGAGTTGGAACCTCGGCCGGTCCGACAAAACTCGGCTTGCTGCATTTTGACAGAAAAAATTACATTTCTTCCTCGTGTTTTTGCTCTATTTCTTCGCATGTTCTCTTTAATTGCCAGCAAGAAGCATAAGCAGAAGAAAGGAAAAAGGGAAAGTTTAGATTCTTGTGCTTCGTTCTTTATGCTCGTGTCAACTCAATTAACCCTTAAACGGTAACGCTATTCTTACTAACAAATCAGCCCCTGAAAGGGGATCAATCCCCTCCCATGATTTCCTAAACGGTTGCACATTTTGTTTATATTATTATGCTTTTATGTTTATATTTATGTATTTATATATTAACTCTAGAGGCCTTTAATAACAAAAAAAAAAGTCACACGAAAACGGGGGTCAATCAGACTCCAAACCTCTACTGTCGTCACAATTCATCCGATTGACATGATATTTGGCAGATATGATCAGCTTCTTTTGTACCTAGGGTAGCCACGTGGTGTCTTAATTATTTCCATGGCAACCGTGATAAGGGAAATTCGAAAATTTGGCCACCATCTTTGATTTTGAGTTTTTCAGATTTTTTCCAATTTGATCTACAAATACTGAAAATGGTAAGAAAACAGCATTTAGCAACTGAAAACTATAAAATCAGTAGAATCCATTGAAAAATTGTCCGCATTTAGTCACTCTTTAGCGAAAAATTGAAATTACGAAGTCAACATACAAGTTGCACGACTTATTGTGATGACGTTGTCAGCTATGACGTCACCTAATTAGTGTCAAAAGATGTGTTAACAAACAAAGAACAGTTGTACCAAAGCTTTTGTTGTTCGGTCAAGAAGCAAAAATATAAAGCCGAAAGGGGAGGAGAGGTCAATTTGACCCCCCTCCCCCTGACGCTTCTAGGGTTAATTGGTTTATTGATTAATTTATTTATTTATTTAACTGTTTACTTATCTTTTTACTTATTTACATTCTATTTGTAACACTCCCAACATGAATGACGAGGAGGCATACAACAGAGCTCGGCTAGCGCTCCAAACTAGAAATGCATCCAAAACAAAACAAAAAAGTAACAAAAAATGAAACAAAACGGGAAAAGAAAACAATAATTAGTCGGGCTGTGACCCGATTATAGTTTTCGATGTTCTCCTTTTTCGGTCGTCAACAGAACACTTTTCAGTCAGGCAGTCTGGTTGGCCAGCGGATTTCTTCCGCATTTGCACGTGTCGTTCTACGCATTTGGACCTTCAACACGTCCATCGCTTTGTAGTCTCTTCGTAGTCAAGAAGAGTCGAGAGTGTTGTTTTCGCAGCCAAAAACTGGTGAGTTCATCCTATTTTAATGGTACATTTTGTAACATTTCTGTTATCTAATAGCTCACTAGCATACAAACACTTCGCTCAGATCGGAAGATCTTCTCTAACTTTTGCTAGTGAGCGGTATTTCGACTTGGATCGGGAATTCCGTGCCTTTCTTTATCTTGAAGCTCTTGAAATCATAAGTTTCTTTCTCCTCAAGGTTTTGAAACATGGTTTTATTGAAACATATAGCACCAATCGTGTTGTTGGAATTGTTGTCACATAGGTTTAAGGAAAACAGCGATCCCTGGCCATGTTGATTTCGTGTTGGGCGAAGTGGACTCTTATTTAGCGCAACGCATTTTAGATTAGATGTCATCTTCAGGGGTAATTGGGGTACAGGCAATGACTTTAGGTCTTCTACCGTCATTTCAGAGCCTTTCAGGGCCGTAGCAAGCCTTGGAAAACTGGGGGGGCACCGCCAAGAGCCGAACGTGTGAGCTGTTCTAGGGGGTTCCGGGGGCATGTTCCCCCGGGAAATTTTGAAAATTACTTTGTCTAAGAACGTGTTTCCTGGGTTTTAAACGCCATTTGAAACAAAATCAGAGTGTCTAAAACTAGTAAAATATGACAAGTTTTTCTCTAACTTGGAGCAATCTGCTGAGCTTGACACATTTGCTGGGAAAAAAACTGGGGGGGCACGGGCCCCCCCGGCACCACCCCTTGCTACGGCCCTGCCTTTTCGATCTTTCTCTTTAGTAATAGATGCCAAGGAAAAACCTGAAAGCCCAAGAGATCTAACGAAGATCCCACGTGGACCGTGTGGGTGATGCGTATGTCATGAGTGCTTGGGAAAAATTTTAAAATAAATAAATAAATAAATAAATAACAATAGCTTTACACAATCAATAGCACATTGCTACAGCCCGACTACATCCTGTCCCACGGGCTCTTGTTAGTTTTAAAATGAGCACCATTTAGGACAGATGGATTTCCATGTATCTATGTTATCGGTGCCAAATATACTTGAATTTATGCCATGCCTTGAAAAAAACCAGCCAATCAGAGGCCAGGATTGCCGTTGCATATTCTGCGGTATGCAACGGACAGTATTCACTCGAACTCACGCTTATTCTGGCGTTATTTGATTTTGAAGTCTTCTCAAAATCAGCTCCGATGCTTTTCAACTCTTGCAAATGTTTTCGAACAGTTCCGATCACGTCCGAAGATTTTCCGAACATTTTGAACCGTTTCTGAAGTTTTCCTAAATTTCCGAAGGCTTCGAGCTCTTCCGAAGATTTTCCTAAAATTTCCAAAGACTTGGCACGGCGTAAATTAGCTATACAACGTTTTCTCGTGGGATTCCGTGAAAAATGCCACTTGTCACTTTCATTTTCTTCGTATATACACTCGCCTAAAGGCTCGTGTGTATACGGAAAATGCAAGTGACGCGTGGCACTCCACGGTATCCCACTCGAAAGCATTGCATAACTAGTATATAGAAGCCAGGGCTTTGAGATAGCGATCGCGGAAAGAAAAATTGGAATGTATTTTCAGATTTTTTTCTACAGACAGGAAATGGTAGAAGGTCCCAGAGGCTCGGGTTGGGGTTGAAATACGAGTTGTTTCTGTGTGGGGGTGCAGCTTTATCAAGAGAAATGCTGATGCGGATTGATGTCATTTGTTTTGTGTGTCGGAAAGTTATACAGGCCAGTGCAACATGTGAAGAAGAATAGAAGATTTGATTCCTAACGTCTTAAATGTAACGGTGTCATGGCTGTAACCAAACAAGTCACAAAGTTACAATTATTGCCAACAGCTCAACTATTCAATGTAGTATTTAATACTTGTCTAAGTTGTAGTCAGTGAAGTTCTTGTTCTTGTTCTTGGGTTATGCCGGCGATTTATCTTATCTTGTCTTATCTTATCTGTATTGTAATTTCCTTATTCTCAGTCCGGAAACCCAAGAAGTACTTTACATCTTTCCGGAACCACCAATTTTATATACGCCGAACACGCTCTTCAGAAAATAAAACACAAGATAAAGCAATTTATTTCGTTGTACTTCGGTGAAATTAAGGTCATGTCCGCACTGGGCCGGGGGTTGGTGGTGTCTGTGACAGGAAGTTGTACCGAGGGCTATATATTATATCAGCGATAAGGCACGCGATGTTATATAACATTTTCAGCACGTGGTGATGTAAAGTTTTCCAAAATTCTTGTAAAAGTGTTGATCGAAAACATTAGAAACACTGATTCTTTTTTGATTCGATAAGTTGATAACAAGTTATCTATACATGGCGGCAAAATTGTTATGAAGTTCCGTGTTGTAACTAATGGTCACGTTTCGCTATACTAGAGTGGACACGACTAATTAAATATTAGGCTACAATACATTAAAATGGAAATGTTTTCGACATTAATCAATAATCAGGGGATGAAAAATTCTCTCACTTTTTCGAAACTTGAACTTTTGTTATCAAGACAGGAGCTAAAGACGACAGATTTAGAAGTTTTTTAAAAGGAAAACACTTACTTCCTTAATGTCGCTTTCAACTCGAAACAAATACTTTACCTCCATTAAAAAATTCTTGCTAAACTTGACAGTTGTCGAAAGATTCGGGAATGCTTCTGAAAGTTTATCTTGTTATTTTTGTACAATAGTTCGGATAATTTTGTACTCGTAATGGGCCATTTCTCTACTCATGCGAAAAATGAAACAGAACTTGGTACCAGCGGAAGTCCTAGCTGGAAACTTGTTGGCAAGTTTTCAACTTTTCGGCAACTTTTTGGATTTCGAGTAACAATCTGTTAAAAGAGTAACTTAACTGACGAACTTTTTAAGCAACTTCTAAAATTTGAGAAGCAAATACTTTTTATTTACCAAAATGTGCATTGTGATACGCTACAAATGGTGTATTTGACTCCCGAACACATGCGCAGCCAAACAATAATGTTGTTTGAGGTATAGCTTACATGCTCTAACGTATCTGAATCAAGTTGCGATAGCTAGCATTTTTAGTTACCGTCCATACTTTCAAGAAGTTCGTTGCTATATACATTGCATGCAGATACTTAATTCCGAAAGAGCTACACTGAACGACCACGGGGCTGAATTGAAAAGTCAACTTGAAGATGAGCAATATCAAAGTGGCCGGGATACGAAAATTTCCAAGCGATGATTACGTGATCTCTACAACACCCTTTCACAGAATTGCCGGGATCTGTGGTTCTGGTATAATCAGCTTATCGTTGGTGTTTGATCACTACGCAAACGTTTCCAAACGAGCTATTGAAGAGGAGAAAAGTTTGAATCACAATGGGCGGGCTCAGTTGAAAC
>JAOBYE010061566.1:0-10948 GCA_025403585.1 Parazoanthus swiftii
GCGGTGAGCATGAGGTTAAGAAAGCGTGACTGTGATGTTGTTCTCTTGACCTTTGGGCATAAATATTCTATTCTCCCCGTTTTGCATTTGAAAAGATTCATGTCTCATTCGTCGAACGACTACAATTTATGCTTGCGTGACATTGATAAACCTAAAGAAAGCTTTTCTCGAGAACAAGCTTTCGGGATCCGTTACGCAGACGGTATATATGGTGAAATAAAACTGTCAACACCGTCTGCACCGCAGGCTAAGCCGCTCTTGCCGGCTCTCCTTTCCTTTCTCTTCCCCAGTCCCCCACCCCTTGACCTTCGCGCGACAGGACAACCGGCTATAGCAGGCTAAAGATGACTCCCCGCACAGAACAAACAAAACGGGAGTCAAAGTAGGGTTCGCTTGAAATCTTTTGACCAATAAGCGTCAATGTTTGTTGGCCAATAGTAATTTGCTTAGTGACAACAGAAGAAACACATCACATACTTATGTAGATTTTAGTTGAGATTTGAAACTTAAGGCTAGAGAATTTAGCTAACTTTTTTTGAAGAGTTCCTGCTATTTGACCGCATAAACCTGGATTACCGTAGACTTGCAGCGAAGGGAGGTATAGTTCAGAAGGCTGCGGGTATGGACTGTTTCTGCCTGGTTTGTAGAGCTGGACTTGCGCTTGGCTCTCTTCTCCTTTAGTTGGTCGGTGGTCTTGCTCGGCTTGCTTTGTCCCGCAGTGTACGGCAGCTCTCCAGGAGTCCCTAGATCCTTTCCCACAATTGGATTTCGATCGATGCACTCTTCAGGTCTCTCTTGCAAGTTTCTTTGAATCGCAGTCTGGGGCGTGGAGATAGACAGCAGTCCGGCGCGATTAAGTACGTTCGTGTTGGGGATCTTGTCCTGCCATCGTATATCGAGTATGCGTCTTAGACAGCGCAGATGGAAGCTATTAAGTCTCTTCTCCTTGGCAGCGTATGTTGTCCAAGTTTCACTGGAGTAGGGAAGTGTGCTTAAGATGCAGGCTCTATACACCTGTAACTTAGTGTTCACCGCCAGGTTGTTGTTAGCCTGCGGTGCAGAGGGTGTTGACAGTTTTATTTCACTATATATACCGTGTATATACTGTGTATACCGGAGGTTGTGACTGGCTGCAACGCAGGCTAGGTTGTTGTTGGACCACACCCTTTTGCTGTGCTTGATTCTTGATTCTGGAGTTGATCTCGGGTTCGAGGGAAAGATTTGAGCTGGTCGTGGACCCCAGGTACTGAAATCGGTCGACCGCGCTGAGTTTGTGGCTCCCTACATGTATGCTCGGAGTGGAGTCGGTTCCTTGTCCCATCACCTCAGTCTTTTGATACTGATAGTGAGGCCGAACTCAACACAGGCTTGCGCAAAGTGGTGGATCAATCTCTGGAGTGCTTCTTCAGAGTGTGTCGCCAGGGCAGCGTCATCGGCAAAGAGGGCCTCTCTGATGGTTATACATGTCTGACCTTAGTCTTGGCACGGAGTCTGACCAGATTGAACAGCCTGCCGTCGGATCGAGTGTACAGGTAGACTCCGTATTCGTTCTCACCGAAGGCATGAGTCAGGAGCATCGAAAACTGAAGATCCCAAGGAGTGTGGGAGCGAGCACACAGCCCTGCTTGACTCCACTGCCGATGGGAAATGGCTCAGATATTGCGCCATTGCAGCTGATACTCATGTCGGTGTGGAATGACTGGATGATGGAGTGCAGCTTTGGAGGGCAGCCGATTTTCTCCAGGAGCTGGAAGAGTCAACTTCTGCTGACAAGGTCAAACGCCTTCGTCAGGTCCGCTATGAAGGCGAGGAAGAGCGGCTCATTTTGCTCGTGCCACTTCTCCTGCAGTTGTCTCACGGAGAAGATCATCTGCCTGCTCTGAACCCGCGCTGGGACTCAAAGTACACACATGCTGCCAGGACCTGCAATCGGGCCAAGATGACTCTGACAAACGCTTTGCCAACAATGCTCAGCAGGGAGATTCCCCGATGGCTGTTGCAGTCGCTGCGGTACTGTGCGATCCTTTTGGGCAGCGAACATCCCCAGCAGAACTGCAAAATCTGCAAATAGTTTTATCTACAATTGAACAACCATAAAACACATTTGACGACTCGCCTCAACCGATTTTGCTCTAGTCGCATTCGAAATAATAGAAGTTTGGGAGTTTCACGCGCTCGTGTGTTTGTTTTGCAAAAAAACAAAAACAAAAAAGAACATATTTCGCTCTCCATTGTGCTGACTGACACCTTAGCTCACCCGTAAACTCCCTACTCCAATAAACTTGCAACCCCTTACCCAATAGCTAAGTGCTATAACACAAGAAATGTAATTCCTCACCCCAGCATTTTGTCTCTAGCACGCGAGACGTAATACCGCACCAAGAATGTGATATAATAATGCGTTTTGTCTTGTACCAAGATTGTGATACGTTACCGGAGTTTTTCCTCTAACACGCGGCATTTGAAACCCTACCCTCAAATTTTGTCCCTACGCGCAGGATGTGAATCCTCACCCCCAAAATTTTAACTCTGACGCCGGGTATGCGATACCTACCGA
This sequence comes from Parazoanthus swiftii, assembly GCA_025403585.1. NCBI lineage: Eukaryota > Metazoa > Cnidaria > Anthozoa > Zoantharia > Parazoanthidae > Parazoanthus > Parazoanthus swiftii. Next base: position 2,558 of record JAOBYE010061566.1, read on the forward strand.
AGGCTATAAACTAAGAATTTGAAACACGTGTTTGATATTATAGACTGTTTATTTTCAATATTGTAATATTTAACGGTAATTATTGCGGTTCGCTTTTATCATTTTTACATAATAATATAAAATATAATTTACATATTATAAAATATAATATATCTTTATATCTACACAACAACGCCAATAAATTAGTATCTGAAACACCACTCTTTAAAGCGTTTTTTGCTTGCTTCCGGTTAAATATAAAATGCAAAGTTCAAGGTACTGCACACTACACTGAGAACCAAGCTTAAAATTTTATTTTAGAATAGTTCTCATGGATTGCCCTAACGGTTTGTTGTCCACTCTTGAGAATTAAAAAGCGATTTTATTGCTAGTCTTTATTCTGATAATGCTGTCTACTCTGTTATAATTGTTTCCTTTAATAGAAAAGATTGGTTTTTATATATCATCAGTCTATAACTTAAAAACCTTTAGATTTGAAGTAGAAGATGTAGTGAAGGCAGTCAGTTATAGAGGGGAAAAAACGTAGAAGAAACCCTTTTAAGAAGAATTTTTCAGTGTGCGGGAGACAACTGTCCTGTTAATAGAACCCTTTTGAGAAAACGTGTGTTTGTTACTTATATAAATGTAGGTAGGAATGTATGTATGTTGGTATATATGTGTATGCAATAATGTATGTATGTGTGTATCTGTATGTAAGAATGTGTGTGTATAAATATATGAATGAATGAATTATAGGAATTTATGTATGTGTGTGTGTATATTTACGTGTGTGTGTTTACATGTTTTCTGTTTGTGTTTGTTAGTTTGCTTGATAGTGTTTTTTCCTTTGTGTGTGAACGCACGTATTTTTTTTTTTGTCTCTCTCTCTCTCCCTTTTTGGGAGTTTGTGTATGTGCACCCCTTTGGCCATCTGGGTAGCCTCACCGAAATTTACGAGTAGTTAACTGCACCCTTCTTCTACCACGGATTAAAGGCACTACAAATATGTGCACTGCCTAAACTTGCTTTGTTTCCATCGCAATTGTGAGCTCCATCAATCATGTGGTTGATGATAAAGAAATGAGTGAGCACTGGGAGATTGGAACTGAAGATATGGAATACCTGTCGCAACAGCGATCTTTTTTGGTCAGCGGCGGCGCGCTACATCGACAATGACACTTGCAATCCTGATTTGTTCGTTTCTCCTTGTAACAGTTCATTGGCTTGTCCGATTTTTCGCCAAGATCTTTTGTGATCTTTTTAGAGTACTCGTGTGGACGATGATGATGATGATAATGATGTTGGTGATGATGTTTGTAATTTTTCGATTTACAGTGTCTGGGGTTCGTGTGATAGCGGATTTTGTGCTTCTTTCGTGTGGTCTCCCTGTGATGTCGATACTTCATAACCGCACGTGGCACCAAACACAGGAGAACCATAAACAAAACGAGAAGAAACGAACACATTACCGCCGTCAGTAGTTGAAGCTTACCTGAAATAAAACAAGAGTTATTAACAGACGGAATGTTCCTGCAGGAAAAAGTAATTGAATTAAAGGTTTTCAGTTTTGTTTTCACCGAAATTGTTTATAAAACTTTTTTTGTTTACGCCTTACCTCTGGGCTAGCTAGGACGCATTTCATCCCGTATCACACTAATAAATCGAAACACTTCAGGGAAGTTCGAAACCGTTAGATAGCTCAGGGTTTTTGTACCCGAATACCGTACAACTTTCGAATTTTAAAACACGGTAACAACACTTAACAATTTCCTTACCGCATCAATCATTTTAGATTCTTAACCAATATTTGTTTTGGTGAAGTTCAAATCATAATTATGCCAAGCTCGTTAAGCCCTCTTCAAATGTCCTTTTAAGCTATCTTGACTATCGTTGGCTACCTTAACAAACTTTGACTGATCACAATAAAAAAAGATGAAGTCAGCTCAGTGTCCCAGATAGTTCAATAGTTTACCCTCAATTACAAAGACATACTAAACTACTAAGAACCTTTTTGTCTGGTACGTACCAGGCCCGTAGGCAGGATATTTGTTAGTGAGGGGTGCAAATTTCGTAAACTTCCTCCTGAACTAACACCTATGCAAAACGTCTTCACCCGATGCCACAAATGAAAGCATATCTTAACTAACATGAACATTAACACCCGTCTGGAGAGGTCTGATAAAAAAAAATATTTTAAGACAAAGCCAAGAACCAACCCAACCATCCAATGAAAGGGATACTACCTACTGTAAAAACAAGTTCACTAAGATAAAGAAGACGAGAGACTCAGTGAAAAAAAAACCAGCCCAACCATCGAATGAGAGGAATACTTCCTACTGTCGGAAAACAAGTTCACTAAGATTAAAAAGACCAGAGACTCAGTAGCCGAGACGGTGGCAACAGAGCTTTAAAAATATGAAGACATTATTATTATTGTTGTTATGTTATTATAGCAAGGCCCGACATACCTTTATCCTGAGGAGACTCTGACGTCTCTACGCACGCCGTCTTTTCAAATATTGCCTGGAATCCAGTAGATGTTGAATTTGAATCACTCGTGAACTCGACCCACATTAGCGGCCCTTGGCTGGTGAATACTGACAGCTTTGACCGACTACAAAACTGACCATGTGTCGCAACGGAGATGTTTTTTCCCTCTCCAATTCTTATGTAATCGCATTCACAGTTCGCTGAGTCGCTGCACTGATGCAATTCAAAATTGTCAAAAGACAGCTTTATGCAGCTACCGCTGTTCACTTGCAGGCGCCACAGCTTGTGTACGTTATTGTCGTAGTGTCTCGGGAAGTTGGGACTGGTAAAAACTCCTTTGGTTCTATTTAACGTTACGACATCGGGAACTGAAATAAAATGATACAGCGTTTTGTCATCGGGTCTGTATGGATACAATATTACATGGCCTGGAAATGTCGGAAAATCGCCAACCAAGCTTACTAACTTGCACAAAGCAATGTAAACGTACTGAAGGCAAGAGTAAAACATACTAAGTTTGCTTCTCTTACTTTTCGTCGATATATAAAGTTACACACTTAAAACTTTTGGCTTTAGCTTGGTGTAAGTCTGGGTTCACCAGTGGTGAAGGCGATAAATCGCCCCAACAATATTGATACGTTGCACTCTTTTACTCATAGATTGGAATTTATGCTTTAGTTATGGGAGTTAAGTTAAGCACTTCAGGTCAATGTACCTGACGTTACCAGACGCCCAGCATGTTAATGACGTCATATTACCTCCCATAACTGAAGTAAATTTTGTAGAGTATGAGTGTCAGTATTCCCCGCATCACCAAACTTCGACGAGAAGACGAGGCTTCATTGCTCACACTGTGACATCATTTGTGCACCTCTCTGGGAACCCTATGACGTCAGGAGTGAGGCTCTTTCATCGAGGTAAACGCAAAATAGGATTTCAAGACGCCACTTTGGAATTTTGGCAGTTACATTAAGCATTCTGGACAAAAACTCGGTTAATGAAAGAGTGTCATTGCCGTGAGTTTGCGAATCACTGGTTAATACGAAATAATGATAAACAAATTACCCTGAAAACCCCCGCGGGGAGCAGAATTAGGTATGTGTTGTATTGCAGTCTTTTTCCTACCCCTTTTCCTTTTCTTTGCCACGTATACAGCACTAAAACCTTGGTAGTTGGCTCGCTTGTCCGTTTTGAAGCGTATCCACATGTGTCTCCTGGACGAGTAGAACGTGTTCACGGCTGTTGGGTCGCAGAAGCGCCCTACGAGGGGACTCTTTTGGTTGGGGCCGTCTCGTATCTCAAGGAAATCACACCTACGAGAGTCCGCATATCTTGTATCTAGTACCTACACTATAATATATCGCGTGATTTGTCACGCTCTGTATAACATATTGTGTTACTACTCACGTCCTGTGTGATATACTGACAGCGTTAACAGTCACTTTTTTAAAATCGCGCTTTGCATAAAACATTGCGTATAACGTATCGTGTGATTTGTCACGTCATGAATAATAGATCGTGTTTTTATTCACGAACCTCGGTTCGATTATATTTCCTGCCCCTTCCTTTAATTATAATAGAAGGAATCCATTCGTGTAAGCTGATTCTCTGGTTGCATGTTTGGTTGCTTAGCGAAATTGCTGGTTTTATAAACGAAATGCGTCGATATACTCTGGCTTCCCACTTAGCAATTATAGAACTATTTATCGACCTTCTTTACCAAGGAGATAAATACGTTTACCATGCAGTCTGGTAATTGATGACGTAGCCGTAGTAAATTTACGTTTTGCGTGACAGGAGTCATGTCACGAGACCCATCCATGTCAAGAGGAGGACCCCTAATCCACAACTGCCGCTACAATAAACCCAACTACAGTTTCAGTTTCAGTTTATTAAGTGCATTGCTAGCACAGGCTAGTCCTAGCACTAAGCAGCGCTTACAGAAACTTAAAAGTGAGTGTTTACACTAATATAATTAATAATAATAATAATAATAATAAGTAAATAAATAAATAAATAAATAAATAAATATACCTATATATTTTAAATATTAATTTTTAAATATAGATATTAAAATAGCTCATAAACTTAGTTACAGAATCAGCAAGAGCTTGTGATTTGAATGAGTCCACTGATGGTAAAGTCACAACGTAAGTTGGTGGAGCATTCCATGAAGGCAGCTACTCACCCGCAATTTGTACAGCTCTCGACATCAAAGAATGTGACCCCAAGCTTCACGCGGTGCCCACGTGGCACGATGATGTGGTACACACAGTCCACGCCGTTGGGATAGTTTTTTGGGAAGTCAGGACTAAAGAACGCTCCTTTATCCCCACGAAGACTTCCGCTACCATGACACCGTGCTGGATTTGTAAAAAAACGATTGCAAAGAAAAGAATATTATGAAACACTGTAAGACAGTGAGACAGTTTTTGAAAGAATAAAATCGAGAATAAAAAAAAACTCCCCAAACCAAATTGTTAATTAACTCTTATACTATTATTAAGGAGATACTCAATGAAGAATAATAAGATAATTATTGACTAATTAATGGTTAAATCTTTTTGCCATTTTGTATAAACGTAATTTGTAGTGTTATTTTTTTGACATCTCCTAGGTTTCCATTTTATGTACGAATTGCCAAAACTTTATGATTTTGTGATTATTGTAATATTTGACCACCTATTTCAGAGCTAGTTCGAAAGTGGCCCTTTTCTTTCTATTTTACCCTAAAATAGTAAAAGAAATCGCACAAATGGAAGGAAACATCAACTTTCTCCTAAGGGAAACTTTAAATGTTTGTTTAATTTAGTATATAATTTAATATATGTACTATATCAGTATATGTTTTGCAAAATACGTACCCGAATGACACTTGTTGTCAACTAGCACCGTAACTGAAAAAAAAGTCAAATGTGGAATAAGTACTAATGCATATACACATGTTCCCAATAAAACAATTATGATTTAATTATATGGTGCTTTGTCAAAAATTAAAGACCCACACGAACAAGCTAAGGTCCAAGGGCCAATTTTGCGAACCTCATTTGAACGTCTGGGTTACATGATACAATTACAAGCCGTTGTGCGAACTGAGCTTTAGTAATGTTTTCTAACAAACGCTTAGTTGTTGGACCGTCCTTATCGGAACTGAAGTGTTCGCAGTTATTTATCCGCAGCTTGAGACTACGGATTCGTCTACCATCTTCTGTCGACTGTAGTGGCAACTGAAAATAAGTTCAAACCATTCCTCTGCGATCGCCATTTCAAAGCCTTGGTTTCTATTTTGACACCGACAACACAAGTACGTGGAAATCTGCATGTATGTCCTAAAGGATAAATATATACTGCTCTCCTAGCTCGTGACGACCTTCTCCCCGAACATGTTCTGTTTCTAATTACGTCTGTCGTTTCTGGCAACTTAATGTCCTTAATTAGTCTGTGAATTTTGTTACTTCAGCTATAGTTAAGTTTTTAAATCCATTTTCTTTTGTTTTGTCGTTCCATCTCATTTTGTTTGAACTTTTTTCTTTTATTTTGGACGCATGCCCAGTTTGGAGCCTAGTTAAATAAATAAATAAATAAGTAAATAAATAAATAAATAAATAAACAAGTAAATGAATGGATGAACTAAGTAATTATTTAGTTGATAACTGATAGATAGACGGAAAGATGGATATATACAAACGAATAACAACAACAATAATAATAGCATGAATTACAATAGTCCACGTCCAGCGCTCTCCTAAATATTTCAGTTCAATAGGGAGAATAAGAAGCCCCTAATTCTTGGATTTTCGATAAGTGTGTGATTCCTTAACTATGTTTGAAAAGAAATACAGCATGTTTCTATTGCAGTTTGTGGCGGTTGCTTAGACTACACAGGTTAAGCTCATTTTTTAAATATATATTGAGGTGAAGATGGAACAAAACAAAAGGCCAAGGTCAAAGACAAACTTTTCCCGCGTGTTTTGTGATCACTTTTTTTCTTCTTCTCGTTTTAAGAAATTGAAGTAGCTCAAAACTAAGGATTTGGGCTTTGGATTAGCTTTAAGACGGTCTAAAAATGTGCGAGATGTACGAGATTATTTCACCACACACTCTCAGACACACATGTAATTTCCAAATGACTAAAGTAAAAGGTATTTTCTTGTAGCTTTTCTTCATTTTCAAAGCTGTATGAAAAAGGTTCTTGATAATGAAGCCTTGCAATGTGATTCCACAAGCAACCACAACTCGAGAACTACGGCTACAGGAATAGGTGCTTATACTATTATTTGTTAATATTAACTCGAGCAGTGAGATGTTTTGCCCGGAATGAGTTGACCGAGAAACGCATAATTTTGGGCTCAACAAGTACTGCAGCAAAATGGTTGAACTGCTTCAAAAATGTCAAAACTTTTATAGAGAAAAATTTAAATTTACGCTAAGAAGAAGGTAGATATCAGCTGGAACTGAATAAGGCAGGCTGCCAACCGCGTGATTTGTGCCTGTTTGTGGTTTGACCGCTGCAATAAAAACAAACCGGTCTTAAGAAGTAATTAAACAACTCCTTGGAGTGACTGCTAAATTTGTAATTTGGAAGAAATAGTCTTTTATCGGTTTCTAGGCTTTATATGCTAGTGTCCATTTCCACAGCCAATGTAAAACGTACGGAGGGGAACTTGAATAGTGCCTTGGATCGTACATTTTGTGCATTTTGCCATTGAAAACGACACAGTTCACATTTGAAACTTAAACCAAAAAGTAACCAAAGACAAAAACAGACCTACTTTATATACAGAGTTTTGGGATTATCGCAAACATCTCTTGGCAGCAAGAGGAGTGTCTAGAAGATAGAGCGGAGCCGCGTGCAGATAATACATACGAATTCGTTCTGTTGTTTTTATCTGTTTGTTTATCAGAAAAGTTTCGCCGCCGGCTAAGGATCTGTTTCATTAGAACTCTTTTCCAGAACAGTCCACGTGGAAATTTACGATAACACTCGGGTTAAACAGCTGAAAAATCAGTTGATGCCAGACGAGTTTCACTGCAGGTGGGACAAATAACACGCTTTTTATTAAAATGTACTTTGATTTTTAAGACGGTTGTCTTTTTGATGAAACGAAAAAACGCTAAATAGCAACCTTTCATCTTGATCTTGCAGCCGATTTGTCGGATTGCCGTAGGCCATTTTAATAACTTGAAAACAACTAACATTGTTAAAAATTCCGCTTTGATAATTAATACTTTTGGTTAACTCGGCCCGGCAGACATTCTTCAGTTTAGATGGTTTCGAATGAATGATGGGGTAAGAGTAGCTCTGTTTAATTTTCGAACGTACGGTATACTCCTTTTTCTGATTATTTGAAAATTCTAAACGACTTTCAAGTGGAAACTCACTACAAATGCGCACGAAAGCTTCTTACAAACAGGATTATCAGCACATGCTTACCTAAACATGTACTCACGGATGTGCAAGGCTTATCCACACGCGCACGAGGCTTAGCCACACACGCACAATGCTTAGCCACACGCGCACAAAGCTAAGCCACACACGCACAAGGCTCAGCCAAACACGCACAAAGCTAAGCCACACGCGCACAAGGCTTAGCCACGCGCCCAAGGCTTAGTCACACGCACACAAGGCTATGTCACACACGCACAAGGCTTAGCCAAACACGCACAAGGCTTAGCCACACACGCACAATGCTTAGCCACACGCGCACAAGGCTTAGCCACACACGCACAAGGCTTAGCCACACACGCACAAGGCTTAGCCATACACGCACAAGGGTTAGCCACACGCGCACAAGGCTTACTCAAACATGCACAAGGCTTAGCCACACACGCACAAGGTTTAGCCACACGCGCACAAGGCTTAGCGACACGTGCACGAGGCTTAGCCACACACGCACAAGGCTTAGCCACACGTGCACAAGG
>JAOBYE010061566.1:11048-21348 GCA_025403585.1 Parazoanthus swiftii
CGCACAAGGTTTAGCCACACGTGCACGAGGCTTAGCCCGGCACACACACATGTATGGCTTACCTACACACGCAAATAGGCTCACCTAGACACATGCACAAGGCTTACCTAAGATATTTCACAACGTTAGAGCTGGGGAAGTAAGAAAATTTAAGGATTTCATCGTTCTAGTGAACATCGTGCTATTATCGTCACGGTAATACCTAGTTTACTTATACAACACAATTACCGTCAACACATCTAATTTAACAAGGAACATCACATTTTTGTTGTACAATTTTGTTACAATTGTGTAAAAATTAATGTCGTTTTTCTTGTTAAACATAGAAAACATCTGACAAAGGCAAACCAGCTCAGCAATGCGTAACAACTTAAAAATTTACGCATTTCTGTTTTCAGTCTTCAAATCTGTTTTACAGTATTTTGTGGCTTATTCCATATTCGCTTCTTTTAAGAAGCAACTAAAACTGTCAAATTTTAAAATCAAAGCATTTTCAAGCAGTTTTTTAGAAATTGTTATTTTGACAAAAAAATTTTGTAGTTTTCTCGCGACAGTGTTTGTCATGGATCTTTTATGATAGTACTACGAAGTATCTTATCAAATAGGAGTTGGATATAAACTTGAAGCAGACTACGGAGTAGATAGTTAGCAAGAACAGATCCCCTTCCGAAATGGGTAAAACGAGGTCAGACACCTTAACTGAAGAGAAGCAGGTTAAAACTTTGGACTTAACCAGGGAAATGTGACGTGGTGGGTTACGTGATAAACTTCAACCTCCTCCTCCCCCCCCCCCCCATCCAAAGAATAAGCAGGAAACTGTGTCTGATTTCATCCTTACTTCTTCACTGGGGAGGATATAAATTTATCTTCCATTTATTTTAAACATTTTGGAGAAATTGGGTGTTCATGCCTGTGGTCGGTATAGTGTTCGCTGTCTTCTTTTTTCGATTTTCTAAACTAGGATTGCCTATTCTGAACTTGGCAAAAGTTATTCGATGTTATATATTAGCTTTAACACCATCAAGATAAGTTTTGTATTCGTACTCTATTTTGAATGTGCAATCTCAAACATGTAACTTGTTGTTCTGACTTATGTTTCGTCTTTTGCCATTGTTGAAATTGTGTTTCGCTAAGAAGTTGTTTGATGTTTTATGACACTCCTTATCATAGTGAGGCTGTTCTGAAACATCTAAACATTTCCAATCCAATACTTTGAATAGTGTATATTTTGCTTTGTAACTCCAAAATGATTTTCTTGTTTTGCGTTATCAAATCGTTTCCTTTCCAAGCAAGACAGCTGGGAAAGTTTCAAAGCTTCATTATTTATTGATTTGTTCAGTGTTCTGTTTCTACAGCTGGATTTTCTTTGTTGAGTGAAAACCTTCCATGTTCGACTCTACAAGGATTATTTGTTGAAGGACTGGAAGTTCCCAGTAAAGGTCTTCAAGAACTAAAGACACCCTTCAAAATACACTTATCTGATGCAGTTGTTACATTTTACTGCTAAACTATAACGAAATTTTCATCAATTTCCAAAATATATTTCAAGTTCTTCTTGAATTGTCGCTCAAATCCTGGTTACCATTGAAAACATACTGAGACCTTTTGACTGATACGCTCATAAAATGCCTTTTAATATCTCAGAGAAAATACATATCCACCGATTTTGGGAAACTGGTTAGAAAGTTTCATAAAAAAGTTTTGGATCTTTGTACAAAATTATGGTTGTGAGATTTTGTCCTTACAAAGTTACATGCTTATCTAACCGCCCCACCTCCCCCAACTTTAGCCCTCTTCCTCAACGCCCCCGCCCCCGAACACACACAAATACACATAATAGGGCTAAAAAATGCTGAAAAATGATTCCGAACACGTTTTTAAGAACTTGGCGAGTGATATTTACCTAGTGCTTAGACCGTATTGAGCACAGCTGGGGGCAGAGTTACAGACAGGAAGCTAGCCTGAAACACTCCCAAGTTACGTAAGTCTTCCTGGATACCGTGTGTCAAAATAATCAACCTAAACATTTCTTAGCCTATCTTTCTTATTCTGCAAGTCTTGTCATGTTTCAAATATTGTTCTTGAAGTACCAAAGTCATCGAACATGTTTGTGAACTATATGCCAAATTTCTTCGGTTTAACTCTTACAGTTTGTTTTTCTCTAGTTCTGCTAGTTTAAATGTGTTCGAACAACCATTAGATAAAGCAGTATCGGGCAACTTTGTACTTTGTATCAGTTTACAGTTTCATTTTAGCTTGGAAATGTTTAAACAAAAAATGAACAATATCTTCGTTGTATAACTCCAAACTAAAATTGTTGTTTTGTCTAATCAGTGTCTTTTTTCTTGGCGGCACAATTATCAGGAAATTTCGTGCGTGTTTCCAATCTGGTTTTCTTTCAAGCTTAAAAATTAGGAATCAAAGAAATCTTAAAGATGTTGTATCAAACTCTTCAAATATCATTACAAAGGTTAGCCCACCATTTGGGAAGTCATTAGTGTATTTAGCACCTATTTAGCACTTAGATTCAAAAGACATTTGGTTTTCCTTCACAATTTGTGTGTTGCTATATGGCAAATAAACCTGGCAACACAGGTCATCACAAGCAAAAAATAGAGCAAAAACAAACCAAATGCCTTAGCCTTTGATATCTTGTAACACATTAGTTTTTGAATGCATGGCTTACGAAATCGCGCTGAATACATGTACTATAAAGTTGTTCAGAGGTAAACAGACATTTGAATCTCATAAACTGGACAAATATGATTTAAGGCAAAAGTTGCAAGCCGCTAATCTGGCTCCGCACTAGAACAAAAACTGAACTAAATGATTCTCCTGCCTTTAAAAGCTTGAACTCACTTGATTTTTGTCATTTGTTTATGTGGTCTTCTGCAAAACGCGATTATTAAACAGACCATGACAAAGTTTGACAAAGAATCCAGTTAGCAGTGCTCAGTGTTTATACGAAGAATTGAATGTCAGAAGCAAAATAGAAAAGCGCTTTAACAAAAGAGGGCGGGAAGTCCATAAACGGATTGTTAGCCATGCGATTAGATTAAAAATTTACATAAACGGACTGATTGAAAACACACGAACATTGCGGATTAAAACTTGAGTAATACTAGAATATCACTAAGTTTTAGCAAATGCTGAAATAGTGTTGGAGAAATCAATGAATAAAAGACAACTAACGTCTCGCAGGCAAAGTTTCGTGTGGTTTAGCTTTATTCTTCAGTATCCTCATAACCAACGGTTCAATATTAGAAAACTTTATAGAAACACCGAAATTGTACTCACCAGTTAGTGTCAGTAATATGTGGTAGAATCTGTGCAGAGGCATGTCTGAAAGAAAGAGGAATGCCCGTGAATACTCCGGTTTGTAGTTAGCGGTTTTCAACACTCATATTTTTTGAGCGAGTGAGAGAACAACAACCCTTAGGCGACAAGCAAATTAAACCTAAAATGGAATACATCAGAGATCCAAAGACAACACTGAAAAAGTAGCTTCTGGTATGGTTCAATAAAACCTAACCTTTTTCAGGACTATTGTACGGATACAAACGACACTGGTGCTCTTTTGTTCATTATATAAAGAGAGCGATTTGATCAGTCAACGCGATAAGCTTATTCAGTCAAGCGGCTAACGGAGGCAATTGTCGCCACAAAACGGCTCTTTTCTCACGCGAAAGGAAGCAATATCAGACCTTTTGAAACTGGGCCGATACAGCTTCAAGTACTAGAACAATAACTTCCCTCAACGGGAAAACAACAAGCGCCAGTTAAGGCGATTATGACTTCACTTAGTTCATCATTCGCAGTTATCGTCATATCACTGGAAATTATACTGAGCAAAGGTCTGTTTTGGCACATGATCCGCAATACGAAGGCACCACTGAAGAGCGACAAAAACGATACTTATGTGACATTATTTCACAAGTCAACGGCTACATGTCACATTATGAAAAGATTTACACCCGATACTGAGAGCTACCAATGGCCGTGCCGATGAGAGTACTTCATATGTCACAATCAAAGTTCCAGGCGCGTATTAGAAATACGGGCCCGACCACTGCTTTTATTTCAGAGACAAAGGAATGGTATAATATGTACTCCAGACACTTGATGTCCTTGTAGTTCACACGTAATGTCTCAGTAAATGCGTCAGACACAACATATATTAACTGCTAATTATTATATGTAAAAACACTGACATTTTCCAAGTTTAAAGGCGTCCCGACTGCAAGACCCCGTCAATCAGTCAAAGTTGCGGGTATTGAGTGTGGCTATAAACCTACGTCACAGCTGCCTTATTGCGGTGACCCCCATTAAAGCTTGATATAAAAAGAAAACTTTTATCAAGTCTCTCCACGTACTATATAAATTATGGTTTGAGTAACTCAAGTGCGGAGAAAAAAACAAACAAGGAAAACATATTTTAACTGCATTTGAATAAAATCTATTATTATATTGTATTATTATACTATATTGGTAAAGTGTAGACCTTTTTGACTGTTCGGAGCTTAACTACTGAAGTTGCTGAATACCACCTAAACTACGTGGCTAAGATCTGGTCGAAAAGAATCCACAATCTTAACTGATGGCGATTGGAAAAAGCTATCACAGTTTTCAACAAATGCTTCCTTTCCTCACTTAGCTTATTTGCCCAAGTAAACACAGAACTGTATGTAAATCAACAGCTGTGTTCCGTAGAAGAGTCTAGAACTTGACATAAAAACACTAACAAAAGAGAAACTATTTTTGGAAAGGCCATTAGTCATCATAAATGATAATCGTATCCGGGTCGTATTTTAGTCTGAGCCTTAACAAACTTAGTCGCTTGCGGCTTAAGGCTCTCTCTGTGACTGCTTCAGGTTTTAGCCCTGGTATTTTGATGGAGGTTAAGAACAAGAAATTAAAGTTGGACTTGGCAACAAATTATGTCATGATCAGCACTTTTTCAAAGTGTGTTTGCAGAGCTCTCTCTCTCTCTCTCTCTCTCTCTCTCTCTCTCTCTCGTTCTCTGTCTCTCTCTCTGTCTCTCTGTCTCTGTCTCTGTCTCTTTGTCTCTCTCTGTCTCTCTCTCTCCCAATTCATGGAAATAACTTATTTCTTCATATTGTTATTCAGTTTCTTTACTGCAAACCAGCTAGCTTAAATCTAGTATTTGGTAAACACGCTAATTTCCGCTTCCAGCTAGTTTGGGCTTGAGGATGTTTGCATCTCACTACATGTACTAACTGATATATTTACGAACCGACCTTTAAGAACACTCAGCCTCAGCTCAAAAATTAGACGTTCTTAAGTGAAACAGTGTAATAAATTCTCCACTGCTACAGCGCCAAGCGGTTAAGTTATCTTTACATAATTATATAATATATTGCGGTTATTGCAAAATGATACATAAGTTTCCTGTATATCAAACTTTATGAAAAAATCTTACTGACCAGAAGAAAAAAAAAGTGTTTCGTTATCTTTTCAAATTTGTTCGTGATGAACAAAATAACGACAAATGGTAGTCGCGATTAAATCCTAGAGTAGTTCTCTGATGCTATTGTACAAATTGATCTCCAAACACTTCATAATGTGAATAGTATATTTGATTGCAGAATTTTTGTCCAATGACAATGTGACTATTTATTTACCAGTTTTTCGCCATTGATTTGAACAATTTCTATGATTGAACCTCCAAACAGTCAACTCACTCTATGAAGATAATATATTTCTAAAAGATTCTAGAAATCTGCCTCATTTCACTTAATATACACGGAAGATTAGCCAGCAACCTTGGGCTACCGTACACTGACCATTGCTGAATTTTGCTTGACTTGAAGAATTAGAAGTTTTTGGCATTAAATCAGTATTTCGTGAAATGGTAAAGTTAAACAACTTTTATAAAGTTTGTAAATTGGATCATGATCTGCTTCGAATTATCAGACCTCCCCTTTGCACGTTCTTGACCTTCCACCATTTGGGTCAGGTTGAAAGCGCATACGAATTACTGTTTCTGAAAGTAAGCTTTGCCACACAGGCAGCGGAGAATTCAATCAAAATTATTCTCTCGTTGTTGGTGTCACTCTCGTTGTACCTATACAAAATTAAGAAACTCCGCCGGTCTGTTTGAAGAAGATGCTGAGATTCTGTTTTCAATACTTATATTCTACCAATTTAGTGAACCTTCAGAGTCTAACCAAGGGAATTTGTAAGGCGTTTAGCGCGTAACTCTTTGATACTTTTCTTTTCTTTGGTCACTTTAAGGCACAGCGAGACGATCTCTAGAGTACCGCATAAACCAGGACATAAAAAAACTGACCCACTGATTTAAATGTTGTAAACTTTTTGCGAGTCAACGCTCCTAAGACCCAAACAATGTCAATGGGAAAATCTCAATACGACTACGAAATGACCATCGGAGCAACCGACACATCAACACAGTGCCTACCCTCAAAAACATGGAGTGACTCTCTCCGTTATTATCTATCTATCTATCTATCTATCTATCTATCTATCTATCTATCTATCTATCTATCTATCTATCTATCTATCCATCTATCTACCTATTTATATATCTATCTGACGATCTGTTTGTCTGTCTGTCTACTGTCTGATTGTTTATTAAGAAATCTGTTATCATTGTTGTTGCTATTCGTTTGTACTTATTCATTGGTTTATTATTAAGTATAACTTAGTTGAAATATCTATGTATTTACTTCGGTAATACTAGTAGATTTTTGCTATTCTTGATTTGGTGACAGTTAACTGGTTTTTCTATTGCTGCAGCAAATATCAAACAAGCTAAACACCAAGTTGAACTTTGCAATTGTATTGATATGTTTCGTTTAGTTGTAGCAAAGATCCACGTTTTCCGGTTGTTAATGACATTGTTATAATTGACGGAAAAAGAGAAATGATCAAACAAACTTTTCTGTAATAAATGTAACCAAAAGATCAAGGCATGTTAGGAAACAATCGAAAAAACAAAGATCATCCATTCATAAGTATGACCCTTGTTTCTGTTGTTGGCAAACCTGTAGATATTTATCCCATCCCGTAATCTATTTTAATATGGCGATATATAATGGAAAGTTGATTAAAACATAATTAAATTAGAATTAGGAGACATTTTTGCCTCAACTGTTGGGCGAGCAAGATGTGAGAGAAAGTGATTTCCATATTAGCACAATATTTCGGTGCCAGCAATTAAAGAGCAACTTAAAGTAAGAAGTGCAATTCTGACACATGAAAGCACCTGAGCCTAAAAATACCTTGACATTGAATGAGTTTTTATTGTATATTGTCTTATACTTTGAAGTTCTGTAATACTATAAAATAAGCTGCACACAATTACCATCTAACTGATACTACCATATAACGACTAGTAAACCAGGACATAATCAGTTTGTGGGTTGTTTTTCGTAACAAAATGCTTAGCGCAAATCAATTTCAAACTAGAAAACTATGGTTGAAGCCAACCAACCCACTACCAAAGAAACAACTCAAGACCAAGTACGTGTAAATGAACTCTACCATACCTTGTTAATTGTGTCACGGAATTCCACAGATTATCAATTGAGATAATGAGCAGCAATGTTGTCCATAATGTTAGCAAATCCGTAGCAAATGTCTCTGAGTAGAACTACCAAAACATCTGTTGCTTTGAATTAATAAAACACAGCAAGTACGTATACGAGTAAGGTTTTCTCTCTGGCGTGCGGCATCGCAGCACCAAACTGATTTATAAAGATACCCACTTTCGTCTCAGCTGATATTCAACACATTCTGCAGGATTACGGAGAAAAGGAGATTAAGATACATCGCCTTGCGGGGAGGTTACTTCGAGGGTAATCTTGCTCTTAGGAAACTCTGTTGAGAGATAACCTTCTCTTCCAACCTGGGCAAACAAGAATTATATTTTGCCTCTTGACGTAAAAAAGCCAAGATTTCTGAACTCCCCTTGTTATCTTCGTTTTTAATTGAAAACAAAGCAAGTGAATTTTATATATAAATGACGTTCATAGACGATGACAAATACTTCCAACATGAAATATTAGGACTGATATAGCTTGCCTCAGGTCATTATCTGGTTGCGGTTGTGAATATCTGGAGTCAAAGACGGAACCATGATAAACCCAACTGTTGATCTGAGGTACGTTTTAATGATAAACCGTTCAACGGTTTATCATTAGATGTAGATAAATTATTGGCAAAACTCACGGTACCCAAAATAGAACGTCTAAAAAGTAATCGCTCTACTTAGAACGTCTATCCGAAAAAAAAAACATGAGAACAACACAAGTACGCTAACTCCCAACTTAAAATCTTTGTTTCGTTTAAGTAGTTCAAAAAATCGAAACCACGCCTCACTTCACTTGAGGATTTTTTAAATGTTTTGCACGGTTGTTCAGTGTATGAATTTTTTCGGCTCATTTCAGAGGAGTTTACAATTTTCAAACACATCAAGGTATGTCAAGATTGCTGCTGTGTTTATGAAAGGTATTCAACAAGTCAGTTAAGACTTATGAGCTAATATAACCTATTGGCATCTCTTTTTCAACCGAATTGAGCATTATGGCCTCTTATGTTTTACATTATACCAAACGGCGGGTACATACTTAGATTGGTTATCTAAATCCCTGTTGGTATGTCAGTGTCTTAATGAAGTCGTGGAGTGAAGAAGATTACGAAAAACATGGATTTGTTGACTTTTACACTGACAACAAACTTATTTATCTATTTCATGCATAGTTTGTGTATACAAACTTAGAATGACTCAAATGTGTAGAATCTTATGGGGTTCTCATTTACGGTTTGTCTTAACTGTTTAACTGTATCCTGATCTATTAGGTTGACTATATCTAAATGTAGAAAATGGTGCGGAGCAACATCAAGACATAGCATTACTTACCCAGAGCTTGTCTAGTTGATTTATGAGACGAATGAAAGATTTCAGAGATCGCTTCGTAGAGAACTGGTTCCTTACCATAATGAGCAAACCGCTTGCAAGAAGAGCGCCGGAGAGAACCCTTAATCTGAGGGCCTTATCAACTTCAAAAGTCACAGTGTTTATCCCATTATCGTACTTATCTTGTTTTCTCCGTGCGCAACAACACACTGCAACGTCAACTGCATATAACTGTCGGGCTTTTAAGATGTCTGACCACAATAACAAAGGCTGAAACGAGCTCAAACCTTTACAAGCCGTTTGTTCTTAAGTTTCACTTTATTAGTTAGGATGTTTCAAACGGTTAAAGCACAGGTGGCCCGCACTCTAAGTTATGTGTGTGATGGGGGTATTTCGTAATAACAAAGCTTTCATTGGATTATATAAGTTATAACCCATAACTAACGGGAGCTGTTTCTAGCTTATGGTAAAGTCTCAATCTACACACAAAACTGTTTACACATGATTCATGAACTTAAGCATGGAATACCCGCACGTTTGGGTTTATAGTGGCGGTATCAAAAGTATAGGATTTTACTGTACCGGTTACGTGCATTACTAAATATTGAAATATTATCATCATCATCATCATCATCATCATCACCATCATCATATCATTAGTATTGATGTTATTATAGAAATTACCATAGCAACCATGCCGCTAGATATCCGGTTTTCTAAACTGACTGCTCGATATAATTTTGTTATTAACGGCAACAACTGAATACGACGAAAAAACACACTGAGATTTAAGATTTCTGCTTAAAATTTACTTACGGCTAGTCGAAACTGCCCCCAAAATGATGCACAATGTGTGTGTGTTAGAAAGCGAAGTTTTTGCATGGATTTTCTTTGTTCCTTACTATAAATGTGACTGAGTGTTTCATTTGTACTGGTTGATGTGCCTTGGTGGTTTCAGAAAAAATTCTATGCATCAAAACTTACTCAAACGGTAATCCAAACATTCTCAGCTTCGATTTCTAAAACCTGTGATTGATTGCTCTTAGCACATAGTTTCCAGTTTTCTAGTTAGTAGATAAAAAGATAAACAAATGGCCGGAGTTTCTTTTCTTTGAAAACCCGTAAGAGACGGCAGCTGCAGATTATAAATCCAATTTGTGTCGTATTTAATAGTTAAATTTACAGTGTAAACTGTGGATACAGAGATAGATTTTCTCGCGTACAGTTTAGAACTAACCCACAGTTGTTTTCTTAAGAAAATATGTTCTTCCCTTAGAAAACCAAAAGTTTGTGTTTTAAAGCTGCGAGTACGAGTAGCAAAATTTATATATATATATATAAATGGAAGACAGGTAGTCGTGCCAGACAAAAACAGTGCTCAATGCCTCAAAGCAGAGCTAT
>JAOBYE010061677.1:8396-21347 GCA_025403585.1 Parazoanthus swiftii
GTAGCATACCCAGAACGCAAAATGATAGTAGCATACCTAGAACACATATGATAGTAGCATACCTAGAACACATATGACAGTAGCGTACCTAGAACACAAAATGACAGTAGTATACCTAGAACACAAGTGATAGTAGCATACTTAGAACACAGAATGACATTAGCATATCTAGAACACAAAATGGTAGCCGGTACTTAGCATACCTAGAATGTAAAATGATTGTACCATACTCACGAACGCAAAACTTACCAGTTGGGTTTGCAGCATTTTAATTGTGTGATTCTTACTCTCCAGATCATGCTCCAACTCCTCCTTATCAAATGCAATCGAGTCTCTCTCCTGTAAAAAAAATGATGGAACAAACCCTTTATCGAAAAGGCGTTGTTTGGGTGTGTACTAGAGCCGAGGGGCAAGAAAAGAGAGAAAATTAACCACCACTGGATTTTCCATTGATCACTTCAACTGTAAACTTGTACTAGGAAGAGCTTAATTTTTGTTAACATTAAAGAACCACTCCGTACCACGATGCTTTACGCCGCTTTTATTGTTAGTTCAAGATTCGAATGAGAGTCACGTGCATGCATACAGCCCAGACTCTTGTCTGTTTTTCGATTGTTCCTTACTTTCAAGATCCACAAATTGGCCCTTGCCGTCACGGTTTTAATGTTTTAGAAAACACTAATATAACAAATGGCTGAGAAGTAAGAAAAACTTGCTAGGAGAGAACTGAGCCACAAGGTTGGTGCCGAGATCCTGGCTAGACTACGCAGATTTTTAAAAACAACTTTCGTCACTTTTCATGCAAATACTTTTCAACTCAGCAAAAATGCAACCCGCAAGGCAATCTGTGTAGAATTATGTATTCATATATGAAGTACTTGAAGAATTGAATTGGCCATTTTAGGAATGACATATTTTCTCCATTAAGATTCCATCCTCTAATAAGCCCACACCCCTATATACAACAAAAACACTAATACTTTTGTGTTTCAAAATACGCCAAATCTTAACTAAATCCTTCCTTGGAGACCCATTTGCAACCTCTCTCAATCTCTACATTTTTTTCATCCCTAATTTTTTACTACCTCGGATTCGTTCGTTGCGGGGACCTGAGGCGCTTTATACACGAAAAATACTCGCCCCAATTATCGTAAAAGACAACTTCAAGTAGAGGTCAAGTGCCATGATCTCAAATATCTGCTGTATCACTGCCTTTGAGGCCTCGACTCCAAGGTTTTGCTTATGGCCACTCGGGCGTATTATGAAAGCGGTCTTTGAATGTTTCTTATTTAAATAAGAAGTCCATAATAAAAACAAAAAACGTTTGACTTGGAAATCTTCAAAGAACTCTTCTGTATATTGTTGAAAAACCGTCAGTTGGTAAATCACCTTAGTTAATTCAATATACTTTTCTTTCATTTCCTTTAGTTCTTCTTTCAGAGCCTGGTTTTCTTTCTTCTCCTTATCATCGGTAGGTGTGGGCGGTTCACTGCCAGTGGGTGATGCGGGCTTGAACACCTCGTCCTCAAGAGCTTTGTGAAATGATCGCGTTCGCGCCCTCCTCAACTTTTCCCGCATCATCCCGGCATCGTACGTACTGCGGCGCATGACCTTTAAACCCAGAATATTAAGTGGTTAAAATACATAACCAGAAAAAGTCAAAACAGAGGTTCATACACAGACACACGTCACAATGCTAAAAGAGACAGAAGCACCCACTTGAAACCCAGTACACTCTTTCTTGTTAACTTTTAATAAGAAGCTTTCCGAATTTCAACCTCAAGTATTCTCAAATTCCCTTTCCTGTTTGCGCGTTTGGAGATTACAGTGTTACCTCAATGTATTCTTAGCGTGTTTCTAAGTTTTCAGCTTTTTCAATGTTCTCAGAAAAAAGTGTAATTCTAAATTTGATTGAATCGTTAATAACAGTTTCTCTGACGTGTCACTTGTAGTGCTCTGGAATGTGTTGTTACCATAGTTACCTACCTTGCCCGCAGAGGGGCTGTGATCGACAGCCAGGGGGGAAAGTGGAGATGACCGCGATGTTGAGTATGAACGAGACAAGGGAGATACGACATCGGCCTACAGGTAACACAAATATAAGATTCAAGGTGCACTTTATAATAAAGTTAGTTATTGTGGTAAGTAAAAAAGTGAATTTATCAGCGGATGGGCTTGTGAGCGAGATTTTTTGGCAACAACATCTTTATTTGCACCTTAAGAAAAACAGTACATTGGCAATCATGATATTTAGAAAGAAGGAACGGTGAAGGAAGAGTTACTAGCACATTTATTGTTCAGAAAAATAAGAGATTTGTAGGATATAACCGATTATCAAGCCGCCAGAAATAACACGAGGGCTACACGAGTCGGGCAGCTTGTCTATTATGATAATAATTTGAAAAATAGGACGTATGATGGCACAAATAAAGACACACTTAAATTGAATGGGGTAAAATCAGTAACAGTTACTGTAGTATTACCAAGAAAAATACTAATTAGGTACTAACAAAATGTATACAAGAATATGTTTCGAACTACGCTGGCCATTTAGTAGCCTTTAATTTCATTAATATATGATTAAAAAGAACTAGCAATATCTTTCAAAAGTTTTCTTTTAAATTTGGTTCTATTAGATGCTCTTGTTTCTTCATCAAAAGAATTTTTTAGTTTGGAACAATTAGTTCTGACACGTGTTAGCGAAAATGACGATCTGGATGCTAATCTCGTATTATAATAATGTTTTTTTTACTTACCTCAAAGAAGGAGTGATAATATATGAGAAGCAAAACCATGCGTGTAATTAGCAGTTTGAATAAAAACAAACTCAGGTATTAAGGAAGCCGACTGATGAAAAGCACGTGTTTCATATGACAAAACAAAAACAGGGCAATCATTATGTTTTGTGATTGTGTATTGCAAAGAAAGTGTTAAAACTTTCAATGTCCCTAATTTTGCTACCGAAACTTTTGGCAAAACACATAGTATAGAACCACTGACAAAAATTAAGAAAATTGTTCTGAAGTTTTTACTGATCCGAAGATCACCTCTTCAAAACGTCTTCTTTAAACTCTTCTGCCATTTAATGTATCTGTCTTTGACCAAAATGGATCTTGTCTACCAAATTTGTAGCTTAACGAAGCATAGAAGAACAGACATGAAAACAAAAACTAGTGAGACAGTTTCTCGCTCTTCCGTTTAATTTGCATTTCCATTTGAATTTTTAAGGTTTCGTTAATTGATACTGTCCATGAACTTTCTTACCTCTTGCAACTCTCTCTTAAGTTTCAATAACATGGTCTTCACTGCCTTAATATCATTCATACACGTCATGTACCCCGCCTCATCCATCGACACAACTCCCTCTTCAAACTGTCGGGCCTCCATAGTGCGGGGCGGCCTGAACGTCGTCACAGTGGACCTTCGTTTCAGCACCCTCGCCTGGGGCCCCCGACGGCGTCCAGTCTCCAAATCATCTACAGACTGTTTCTGCACCCTAACTATCTGAAATGGAGATTTAGTGAATTCTGGAGATTCGCCGTTCACAATTGTGTTTTGGTTAGACGTATGACCTTCAGTTTTTTTCTCGACACTATCTTTTAAATCATTTCCCGCAGTGTTTGGTTTCAATGCAAGCGAATCCTGATCGCCCGCATTGCTGGGTGTACTCCCATCGTTATCAACTACGCGATAAGCGTCAACTGAACCGCGAATCAGCGAGTCCAATCTGTCCTGTACGTCAGAAATTTGTTTATTTAAAACAGCGCCTCGCGAGTTTCTTCTTTGTGATGACACGTTTGCTGCAAGCACCTGTGTCTCCTCTTTCGCTTTAGCCGAAGATTTTTCCCCAACGCTCAAGTCAGCAAATACTTCTCTTAGTTCCCGGTTATCTTCTTCCTTCAAATCAAGTTTCAAATTCTCGTCTAAACTAAAAGAAGACCATGTACCCGATGAACTATACCCAGAATCTTTAGACGCCTGTTTCGCTGGACCCGAGTGAGAACTTTCACTTTCAGTTTCAATAGAGCTTTCTTCGCCGGACGTATCTGCAGATTTAGATGGCAGGTTCTCGGTTCGTTGGTAATGGAATGATTCCGCTTCAGCCTTTCCTTTAAAAGTTTTGGGTTTAGCAAAAGGAAGTTTTTTAGTGCCTTTGTCCTTCCTTAAATAGGGAGGTTTAATGTGCGAGTGTGTTGAACGGTCAAGAGAACTTAGTCTGGGCCTTTCACTGTTTGCTCCTGCTGCAACGGCATCGAACTGAAAAACACGCGTCGAGCTGTAATGACTTGGAGAAATTCTGTCAGCAATTTCCGAGAGGTTGTAAGACAACATATTGAGTTGTGATTCTGATAAAGATAAAGTACTCGCCGCTTGAACCTGTCTTAGTACTTCGCTGTTTGGTGTCAGTGGGCGGCCTGTGGCTACTCTCAATGCTTCACTTTTCGGCGGCGAGAGGCGGCGGCCTGTGGAAGACTGTTTATGAACTTTTTCCTTACTGTTAGCTTGCGTTGTTTGAGGCTGTGCATTGGTCGTAACATTTCTATCCTTTGCCCTTTCCACGTTTGACCGCGCAGATGAACTCTTCGGAATTCCGGATCTGCCGGTTAAATTACAGGTTATCCGTTAATGAACATAATTGTAAAGTAAACAAAGCCTGAGTTTATAGAAAAGCTTTCAAAAAAAGTTGTCTCAATCATTGCGCATTCACTGTTCAATGCATTGTGTCTCCATACACACTAAATTGTTTAGATGTATATTCTAATATTACTTAATAATATAACATAACATAACATAACATAACATAACATAACATAACATAACATAACATAATACTTATATGTAATCGTGCAGGATTTTGCTCGATTCGGGAAAATATCAGGGCGAGTTTGGTCGAGCCATGGTTTGTTTTGGCGAGACCAAACAAGCCCTGATAATTTCCGAATCGAGCAAAAACCTGCACGATTACATGTTTATCATCCCTGACCAAAAAATGTAGTTTTGAAAACAAAATTATCTCGACTTGAGGAACTTCATTCATGCGTGAACGCACGCACGCTAGAGTTTCCCGCGCTTGGGAGACCGCACTCCTTCAAAAGATAAGTTTTGCCAAATTTTGAAATGAACGCTGGAGTCGCTCCGTTTTCTCCCCTTTTAACTTTCTGTGATAACAATTCTATTTTTGCAGTGACTTTCAAGAGAGAAACCAAACTGTCTGCGATTTCGTGAAAAATCACGACAGTAATCTGGTCTGTGATTGGCTGAAATAATTTTAAGAGATGATAAATAATAAAATAATATCGTATTATGTTATGTTATGTTATGTTGTCTATGTATAGTTTTCTCTTTGTTCTCATTAATTACGTTTTCTCAAAATATATAAGTAAAAGAAAAATAACCAAGGGGGCATCAACTAAAATCCTCTACAATACAGGCTCGTGTTTTACACCTGACGTACTTCATAATTCATTAAATCATGACATTGGTGAGCTTTATTATTGTTCTGAGATTCTTGGTATTACATGATATTTACCTCGCCTGCGGTAGTTTAGATTGTTTCTCACTTTGACTAGATTTCACTTCATTTTCACCGTTCAGTTGTCCGTTGGAGCTACCTGTTAAAATCAACAAACACAAAAAGGGGTTAGTTTCAGTACCAAAATACATTTCAGAAAAAAGCAACAACGATTACTATTAAGCCTTTAGTTTTATGCACTAAAAACAAAAATGCGGAAGCAGACGCAGATGCCATATATGGAATAATCGAGGGCGAATCGAGGTGACTGACGCAAGTGCCGACGTAAATTCAAAAATATGGAACTGGTTAAATTACTTTTTCTTGAACACGACTTGCTCTTGCGCTTTCTTTTCCAATTTTCCAGAGTGAATCAAGAGCGAGCGCCATAGGCGCAAGTAGTTGTGCATGGGGCACCAGGGGCCGGGGACCAGGGGCATTCCCTCCCTGCGATCACTGTCCTGAATTCTGAGGTCATTTAGTTGTACATTTTACTGATGTTTTCGGCTTGACATTAATTTCAAAAATGTCAACCATTTTCCCAAAGCCAAAAGCTGGAGACTTGTCATCTATGCTATAGACCCAGGGATCAATTCGGTTAACTCTTACATTTGTAATCTAAAAGTGGTGCTATCGTTTCGGAGGCCTCTGAGAGAAACTTTTTTGTCCCCCCCCCCCCCCGTCCTCCAAAAAAAGGTAAAAATAGCATCAAATGTTTATCTATTTTTCATAAATCATTCACTGAGAATATTTAAACAACTTTAACGTTTCAATTCGAGAAAGTTCTACCAACAAACAGCTGGGCCGCTGGGCTCACGTCACAGTCTACAAAATTTGCAATTCATGTTACTGAGTTGAAATCACGCTTTAAACTAACGCATCTAAGTCTGCTTTTTCTTACCGAGCACCCAACTCGACCTTGACAATCAAACACAAAAAAAAGTGGCGATGTCAAAGTGGATGATTGGTTCATACGTACACGTGCTCTCCGCGCGCTTCGAACAACTTGGCGAGCGTCAATTTCCCGCTTGTGATATGCCATGCCCAAATATGGATAGACGAGTCAAGACGACCAAGACGTATCATGATTTATGAAGAAAAGACGTTTATTTAAAGCAAATTTCAAATTGATAGGTAGGTCTACACGATTATTTCGCTTTGATACCAGACACTGTCTTGCAGTTAATTCTCACACTGAAGACCTTTAGCAGCCGAGACGGCAACAGAGCGGCTTAAACGACAGCTGCTGAAAACAAACTTTCTTGTGTTCTCTTTTCCAGGCGTTTTTACTATTTAGTTGCGGTACAGTGCGAACTGCAGCCGACAGTTCACGTTCTAGAGCTACAAAACCCAAACGTTTTGCATTTCACGCTGAAGTTTATGCTCGCCGGTGGTCAGGTGGCAAACTTCATGCATTCCCACGTACGTGCAAATACGTGCAAAATATGTGCTTGCTAAATGTCCCCAATACACTTTATTAGAGACCTTGCAGGCAACATGTTCGACACCATTCGTTTTATTTATATAGCTTGTGAGGTGTTTCATGCTTGAGCATTGCTCAGTGTCTGTGTGTAAAGGTGTGTTGGCTGCCTACAGTACTGAAAACTGTCGACGGGACAGTTTGTGTTCGCGTTATGCGAACGAGCCAGTGGCAAAGGCGAGTTGGTCATCGCTGTTAACCCTATCTAGCCTGGGGCAAAAGTGGTTTTCTTTGGCTTTGTACAACTTTGGAATGGTTTCTTCTAAGAAGCTAAAATTTCATAACTTTTTCGAAAATTTTATAGCAAAATTTCTCTTATACTTTGTTGCCGTGTGGTGTGTGCTGTTACCATGGTAACCTTAAAACAAAAAAGTGATGCTTCTTTCCAAAATTTTCTGAACAACATAGTGTTTTTTAGCGTACACCAAACAAACAGTACATACAAGAACTCTATAACAATTGACAAACACAAATTACTACTGAAACTGAAGCATTA
The DNA here is from genome assembly GCA_025403585.1 of Parazoanthus swiftii. Taxonomy (NCBI): domain Eukaryota; kingdom Metazoa; phylum Cnidaria; class Anthozoa; order Zoantharia; family Parazoanthidae; genus Parazoanthus; species Parazoanthus swiftii. The sequence goes on from JAOBYE010061677.1 coordinate 15,885, forward strand.
TGGGTAGTTCCATGTTTTTCCTAATTCCTTTTCTCCTCCTGTTCTTTATAACAAATGGTTACCTTTTTTTGGAGGAATATAATATTGAGTGTTAGGTTATGTGTGTACAAAGTCTTAAAAGGTTGTGCTTGATCCAAAAAGGAGAAATCAGCTTTTTGTTGTTGCTATGGCAACAGCATCCTTAATACTAAATATTTACTCTAAAGCCTTTTAAAAATGTGCATTTTCTTTTCTTCATAAAGGAGGCCACAACTTCTATCTTTTGTTCACTGTATTAGCTGCAATAGCAAGAAAAACAGCTAGCCTAACTGGTTGCCATGGTAACAAATGCACAAGATCAGTCATACAACAAAACCAAAGTAGGAGACAGTTAAAAGATTGTTTATATATAATATTTGAAACTAAGAAACTGAGTTGCTTTTTGCCTTTAAATTCTCTTTTGTAGAAAATGACATATATATATGTTGTCACTCTGTCATTGGTCTATTTTCTTACATTATTTTAGGAGGACCACACAGACAGACTGTAACTGTTTTATAAGTAAAACTGCTTATATTTGTTTTCAGGATTAAAGATTTATGCTTTCAGTGAACACTTCTAAAGGGTGCTTCAGAAACATCATTTACTACAAAACTTATGTACAATTTGTAACTGGTAACACTACTGCAAAAAATTTCATCTCGTTATTGGAGTCCAAAAGTTAATTGAGGGTATCATTTTCAACAGTTATCTATGATTTTAGCATACCATTACAAGTCCCCCCCCCCTTCCCCTAAGGGGAAACTCAGATAAAGAAACCAACTTAATCAAGTCTATAAATACAATTAAATTATTAACAAATGTCATCATGATACTGTGCAAGTGACTACAGTGTACACTTTGATCATGAATCCCATGTAAACAAGGTCTGTGTCTTCAAAATTGTAAGCAAGTGGACATGCTTTCCTCATTGCAGGAAGGAAGATGAAACTTGCAGACACTGTAAATTTTTTAAAAGAAGTATTCTGAATAAAACCAGTTGCCATTTCAGTCACCTTTATATATGAGGACTCACTAACTACCATCAGAAAATGATAAAAATCACATTTTAAAGTCGTAAATGCCTCAAGAAATAAAGTCTTCAAACAAAGGTTAATACACCATTTTTCTAACGCAAATATCTGCTAGATCCATTCCCTTGTGGGGGCTAAAAGTCTTTACTAAAGAAAAATTTGGCCTCATTAATTCAACATAAACATCACTTTTAGCCCCCACAAAGAAATGGATCTAGCAAAAATTTGCATCAGAAAAATAGTGTATTACTTGTGGCAAAAAAGCCAAGATCTTTACATGTAAAGGAGTTCAAAAGATGATCTTGAGTCAAATTCAAGCATCAACCCAAAAGTCTATTTTTTCATCTTAGTATCGGTGTTCACTATATGAACAAAGAAGCCCAATAACAATGACAAATCAAAGTATAATTCAGCAGTGTACATACCAGTGTTGGAAGATCTCCCAGTGGCTCTTGTTCCATAGGATGACAGATAGGATAGGCGGGATGATCCACTTGTTGTTGGTTTCTGGGAAAGTACCACACTTTGGTACTTACCTTTAATGGGAGGTTTTTCAGATGATGATGATGATGATGTGGATGAGAGAGAGCCAATAGAAGGGATTTTGCTGCTTCTCTTCATCATTCATCACTTTTCTTCATCATTCATCAGTAAACATTGGCTGTGGTTTAAATGTTTGTATATTGGTGCTTTAATCTTAAAGCAAATGTCCTTCTGAATGTCCAAACAAAGCCATACTGAGCTGCAACTTAACGTAAAAAATAAACCTTTGAGTTAAAATTTGTTCCATTTCAACTGCTGTTAAAACAGCTTAATGCATGTTTCTTGAGGTGTCAAAGCCTCAATTAGAAATTGCAAATCTTATTAAAATCCTCAGGTTTATATAAAATACGGGATCTAAAATTTTGCCTGATTTTCAAATAAAAACTGAAAATTCAGTGAGAAATGAATGATCAAGCCAGTGATAGCTTGATAATAATATAAATAATAAAAATAAAAATATTAACAATAAAAATAAAAATGATAATATTAATAATAATAATGATAATAATAATAGAAATGATAATAACAAAGAAAAAATAATACTCACAAAAACAATAACAAGGCTGATGAAAAAGAGTTATTCGTTATATCCAACTTAAATTTGAAAGTCCGAGGCTGTGTTCACACTTGGTGATCTTGCTGCCCGAGTATGATTATTGCTGAGCCTTAGACTGTGTGAACACACTTTTTTTCAAGTGCCCGCCAAGAATTCTAGCACAGAGCCTGTGCCCGAGTGCAACATCTTGACCTTGTACTCAGGCACCTAATGGTGTTGACTTCTTGGGTACCCAATGTCTGAACACAGCAGCATTTTGTGCTGGTGCCCAGCCTCAAGTGCTCAGGCACCAAGTGTGAATAAAGTTTATCTGGTATAACAAGAATTAAAGCAGTTATTACAATGGTTGTAATTAATGTCTGTTGTCAATGAACAGGTACAGGGTAAACAAACTTGTTCCAGATAGTTTTTGTGCCAAAACAAATATCACTGGACAAACATAATGCTGACTACTACTCCCGTTCGCTGCATGTTTACAATAAATCATGTTTTTTGGAAAACAAAAACCTATCTGACATGGGATATATCATTTTCAAAAGCATTGAAAGTGTGTGAGAAATTTATTCCAAGTGTATATGTAAATTGGAGGCCCAAACATTATGTAAGGTTTTCATGGAGGCAAAAAAGCTATCCAGTACAATGTAAATAAAGCCTGCATTATTCTTGAAGAGTATGTGCACGCTAGACCTAGCTTAGTGTCTACAAAAGCATAGGAAAATCACCATGGAATCATCAGCTGCCAAAGACAATGGGCCAATTTTTTCTTAGATCTTTAACCTTTTTGCCTGAAATCTCTATAAAGCAGGTAGTTAAAGTGGTTTTGCCTAGCCACTGCATGGCTGATGTAACTACTAATTATCTTTGTCACAAAGCTAGTTAGAACAGTGCCATATTTCTTGCTTGTAGTCCTCTTAGACAAACCTCACCCATACAAAAATGGATACTGTTATTGTTAAATAATGTCTGACGGTGTCCACAATTTATTATGCAGCTAGCTATAGTTGCAGCTCTGCACCTTTTGTTCACTATTCATTTCTAAATAACCTGCAAAAAGCACGTTACTGACATATATCGAGAAGTATTCAAAAGAAGCAAAGTTAATGGGATTTTCATATGGTTCAAAGTTTTCGACATTCGATGAATCGTATGAAAACTTTTGTGATCTTTACTGTGTTCTTGCGGTTTTTCAAAATACATCGGAATTTTTCTGCTAAAGCATAATAACCTAGCAACAACTGAACAAGGAAAAACCTTTCCCGAATTCGGTTTCTCTCAGGTAAATGAATTACAAAAATATATAGTCAAACACACCAACAGCGACCAAATTGAGTTTTCATAATTCTTTAATGGAGGCAACCACAAAGAAAACAATGAATTCCTAGGAATCTCGTGCAGGCGATAACCACTTCATAATGTGAATGGGAAGGTGACACAGTTATCAAAACTACTGTATATACCATCGTTGAGTTTGACAAAGAAACCTGGATTTAGATTAAGGTGCAGAAATGTATGGAAAAATCACCTACTTCATTCGTTGTTCCACGTTTTGTTCTGCTTTATAGATGAAGGGTCAAACGACTGCCATTAAAATGACAAACTTATATGTTTGGAGAGCGAAGCAACACGCTGGAACCAATGAAATTGAGTAAATGCAATTATATTTTCTCGAGTCGATGCGGAAATGTTGCAATCGAAACCGACCTTTGTTCGGGACTAAAGTGCATTTTCAACTAAGAATAAAGAAGACTGCTCAGAGACTATCAGAGTTTTGAGGCCTATTCAAGAAACCTTACTTTAGCCAATACTTTTGCTGAAGCGTCTGTTATCTGTTTACAGCCTATTAGTACTAAACAACTTTAATACATTCGTATGGTCTTTGAAGACAGACCGACTAACTATTTGGTTCAAAGCAAGGCCAGAAAGCGGAATTTCAATTGAATCATCGCTTTCCTTACTTGTCTGAAACCTAAACCAATCCTGATCTGTAAGGAACTTGTCCCATTCTGAGCTGAACGAGTTATCTCTAGTATTAATAACCACAAAATTTACGCGCCAGGTCAAAACAAACCCCGGGAAATCATATCCGATTTCATTCTATCAACTCTACTCACCTAGACGTTTTTCGCCCTTTTCGACATGTCCATTTAACACGCTGCCCTCTGTTTCAGATCTGCAGTATCCGATTATGTCGGAAATGCACAGAATAAACAAGCTCAGTCGATTTCACACGTCGTTGCTCGACCTTCAAAATTTCAATATGAAAAGCACTTTGCTTTTGAAGTTGCATCTGTTATGTGACGTCATCGGCCTGCTACAAGCGTCTCCATATATTGTCAATATATTGAACATTGATTGAGAGGTGATAAAAGTTAAAACTTGTTTAACATCACGAGCCAATCGCAACGGCCAAATAACCATTAGATCATCCGTCCTAATCTAACAAAACCAACAGCATGATTGTAAATCAGTAGTGTAAATAGTTGATAGATACTGAATTTTAATTTGGCTGCGGATTTTCTCTCCTGCAATCGCTTTCAGAGTGTTCAAGTTCACAAAATGTGTGGATGTTTTTAGTGATAAATAAAATGCATAGCTATGTGTCTTCTTGGAAAAAGTGTTGAGCTTTGCTTGCTATGACATGTATTGTCGTGCTTCGGCCAAACGGAATTGCAGGTCGGTTCAAAGTTTTAATAATGGCCCAAATATTAACTTTCTCCAGGGTATCGATTAAACCTGACTGTCAGAAAATCCTGAACTTTGAGTTTTGTGGACAATCGTTTCTTGTGTTCAACAAGTCCTTTTATGGACAACAAAACTGCGTCTGAGTAAGAAAACTTTAAGCTTTAAGGAACTGGATTTTTGTTCCGTGGGAGAGGGACTAAGGGAACTGCGGCTTGCACAGGGAGAAGGGGGAAGGGAGCTCTTTTAAAAATAAAAGTAAGCCGTGCCAAGGACATACACATTTGAATTTGCAACGTACTGAGTATAGACTATTTCGTCCCCCAAACGATTTTTGTATAAATGTCACTACAAATCGGGAATATGCTATTCCTCTGTCTTTTTCTGTTTTACAGAACTTTTTATTCGACTTAAAACTGCTGTACTGTTTATACCTTTTCGTTTGATTGGGTACAAAGGAAAATGAGATGTCAGTTTAGCTTTACCCAGGATTTTTTATGTGGGTGGCTAATATAAAGAGTATCAATGCGACTTTTCAACGGTTCTCCAAACTTCCTATATTTTAGTTCCACTATAATTTATGTTGTGTTTGGTTTTCCGAAGAAGGAGTTTGACTAGCTACCTTGTGCTCCC
>JAOBYE010061788.1:0-21347 GCA_025403585.1 Parazoanthus swiftii
TACCCACAAAACTGTAACTTAGGCAGATTGTTCGGATCGACAAGAAAGATTGTATTCGCAATAAAGAACCGTGAAAGTACAGTCCTTGTGTCTGATCGTTGTGGACCAGACTTTTCAGAGACTTCGAGAGCGTGAAACGAAGTTCTAACAGTTATATATATCGGAAACATCGTTATATCAAAGATCGTTATATCGGGGTTCTGCCCCATACATTTAATTGTAACTTTTGCCGGGACATAAAATTTTCATCGTTTTATCGCGAACATATCGTTATATCGAAGATCGTTATATCGGGGTTCCACTGTATGACGGAGTAGAGGATGGGACTTCTACTCGCACTTGGAACAATTTTCCCGGCACAATACTTGTACCATTCGATGATAAGACACAACACCTTTGAAAGTGCGGACATCTCACATATCGGATGGTTTTAGTGCCGCGATAAACTGTTACTGTCTACACTGCAACGCAACGACTTTGTGTCGGAATGAAACTCTATCCAAAATAGTGTAAGCGACACCTCAATTGGAAGAGCTCTTTATCTAGAAATTCTTCCTTATCAAGCTATAGTATCTTTTTTCAATCCTCTTTTGTGTTCTTTTAAGAATATACAAGTAAAATTAACCTATAAAACTAATGCAATACGTTACTACGTATATGACTAAATTTCTCTCTGCCCTTCCCCTACTTTGACAATGTTGTGACTAAGGTAAACTGATGAAAGGATATTTCTTTTCCAGCGGGGGCTAACAAGTCAATAAGCTTGTCATTGTACAGCTCCATCATGTAACAATACACCTTGAACGAGAACTTTGTCCTGTTGAGCCAACAAAGATTGTTGTTTAGTACGATAAAAGGGATCCTTGGCTTAAAAACTATTTAGCTCTGGAACAAAACTGTATATTATCGCCTTAAACCGTACCGACAGTTGAAATCGATGATTCTGTTCACAGAGATAATCTAAAGCGACATATTTTACCTCTTTTTTAAGTTAAAAGTGATATTCAACGGTTGCCGTGCCAATGGCATGAATGATAATTTGGAAGTATTTAAAACAAATATATAAATGGTCAATGACTATAGTAAGACGAGCAAAATTTAAGCAGAACAGAACTCAATTAAAGCCAGCCCTTTTTGTTAATGCCAAAACTCCCTTGAAAAGTCAACTTTAACTGAGAACAAACAGCGATTGAATCAAAATTATTTTTGAAACTTTCAGGTTCCTAACTTCAAATATCATATTTCAGCAACCATTCATTGTTTTGGTTTAAAAACGTAGCTTGACAAGGCTTTCCCTCCAAAACCCAATTTATTAAAGATCTATGTCAAATTTCGGTTCCAAATCAACATGTTTTTTTGGTCAAAATTTATGAAAAAAGCCAACTAATTTTTCAACAGAACTCGGCGGAGTCAACACCAGCAATGCTAACGACTTTAACAATTTGACCAACCTTTGAGGAGAAACCTGGTCGCGACTACCGCAAAATATTGGCAGGATTAACACTCAGATAAAACGATAAGGGCTACTAAGCTTCAACAACTAGGTTTGGCTGCATCGGTAAAGCTCTGTAAAAGGATCTCATTTCCATTTTTTGGGGTTTAGGTATGGCAACTGTTAAAAGCAAGATTAAAGAACATGCGAGCGTGCTTTTTGTTGCGCAGAGTTCACCATATTTCAGTGCTCTTCAAGTGCTCAGTCGCTGAAATGGCAGAACCAAACTGTTCTAGTCAGTAAAAGAGCAAGTATGGCTTGAACCAGTTCAATAATTGTTGAGTTCAATTTGAGAAATGTCTTCAGAGGAAGATTAATTTTGAAAACACTGAGGATGTTTGAAAAGAGCATTAGACAATGACTAGGGATGGAGAGAAGGTGATGGGACATAGTTTTTGATATGGAATAGTTTATCTTGCTCATATTACAAATATTTTATGGTTTTTTGTTATTGCAATTATTTTTAAATTTAGAAAAAAACTACGACAAGGTCTATTGTAAAACTACAAATTTAAGAGTGCATGGTTCTCGTGTCACTTCTATCGACTGTAATCTACATAGCATAAAATCTCGCCTTACTTGTTCTCCTCCAGAAGGGAGTAAATGGCCTTAAATGCACGCGGCGCAATTCCGGGAAAGTTGCCAGCCTTGTCACCAATCATGGTGAAAGTTTTTCCTGAGCCTGTCTGACCATAAGCAAAGATACACACGTTGTAGCCGTCCACAGCTGACTGAATCAAGTTCTGGGGATGAAAGGGTGTAATTCAAGCCACAGAATGGTAAACACAGTGTACAACATTCTTTATTCCCACGTGTGTAGGTAAATACTTTAAAACACCACATGCACATTAAAGCCCTGTGCTTATATAAGTTCGTAAGGGGTTCTGGGTGGGCATATAACCTGGGGCTTATATACCGGCCCGGGGGCTTACATCTGGGGGCTTTAATCTCGGGGAGCTAGTATCAGAGGTATAAAGAAAACGTTTCAAAATCTTATATTCTTATATTTCCATCTGTAGTTTCCTTTAGTACTCTGAGTGTACAGTGAAGTGTATAATGAGCAGATATCTGAGAAATTAAAAACAACATACCATGTCTGCATATAGCGCTGCCTTAAAATATATTTTTTGTGTCTTAACAACAAATTAAACCAAACTTTGATAGAAATGCCTGTAATGCTCAATTAGCATCTATAGCAATTAAACTATTACTCTGAGCTCCATTTGTAGTGTAGTTTTTTTATGGTATTTATAAGGAAACAAGGAATATTAAATAGAAAGGGGCAATTATATCCGGAATGCATTAGATGGGGCTATAATTAAATTGGCGAGCTTATATCCGGGGGAGGCTTATAGGCGAAATATTATTTTATGTTAGCAAGCAGACCGCTTATATACTGGAATTTATCCCAGGGGTGATTTAACGTGGCATTTTCCGATAGCACGACTTTTACGAGAAATTTCAAGGTCTGTGGCTTTTTCAAGGACTTTTTTCAAAGGAAAAAGGTTGCTGAAACAAAATATACCCACTTGTCACAGCCCTAGATATAATGATGATGAGTACAAACACGTAAATTCAAGTCCGCCACGATACTAGGAGAAAACTGACCCAATCAAAAACATTACTGACATAAGATCATTGAGGTTTGCTCGTTTGAGGGGCACTTCAGCTTTAGAATTACGTCTGTTCATTTGTGCTAAGTGGTCAAACCTCACTGGTTTCCCCCTCGCTAACCAAAATAGTGTCAAACATAACATCCTAAATTAATTTACCGTTGCTAAATCTTTTGGGAGACCATCTATGTAACATTCAAATTGGGCCGTTCTGCCATGAGTCGAAGAACGTTACATAACTAACAACCAGTGGAAAAACGTGTATTCAATTTCTACAAAATGGCTGTTCGAACTCCACTGAACATATATCTATGTGATTTTATGTGTACATGCTTTGTCTTTCTCACTTTTCTGGTTGGCAAAATCAGGATAACTCTGCGGTTCAATCCAGAGTCTACGTGAACTGTAAAATGATCACGCTGAGTTAATCCAACAAAACCGAAAAAATCCCAAAATAATCGTTCCTCTTATATCTGAAGGTCTAATGTCCATATTCCTAAGCACGTTAGTTTTACATCAAATAGGTTAAGTACTGTTAAACTCACGTTTGTATCCTCGAACACTCTTTCTTGTCCGTGCTCAGGCACAAAGATCTGGTCAAACTGGAAATCCTTGGGACCTCGTTGTGTATCGATTACGACTGTGTATTCATCAGGGGACTTGATAACTGAAAAGTTGCCCTGGGAGATAGAGGGAGGAACACAATTAACCTCAGAGTTAGTGACAAAACAGCTGTGCCCTGAATTATCAACATTTATTCATGGAGAGCAAAATAGTTGTACTGCAACTGATTACAAAAAAAACCTGATTAGTATCAGATTGTACAGTGGAATCGCTAAAGCAAATACCTCTTATTAGCCCCGTTTGCATGGTCCGTAGGACAAGTTACGGACCGAGTTTTTTTTCAAGTGGCCCAAGGGCTTTGCGCTTGGGCCTCTGATAAAAGCAACGAAGGAAAAAACGAGGATCCATAACTTGCCATACGGACCGAACAAACGAGGCTAATAAGATGTTTATTATATGGCTTTGTTGATTATTTGAAGCAAGTGGGGCTGTAAATGACAACCACTTCAGAACTAGAGGTCCGTACGACTACTTACGGATCTGAAATGGACCAATCACAGCACGTAATGTAACATAAAATAAGTTACGTTATGAAATGTAAACTTTATTAACGACGGTTACAACTTATGCTTTGCCACGTAATGAGACAGTCATAGGGCTAAAGTTCATTCATCATCTGCACCATATATGCGACGCTGAGAACGCCTACAGTATCTAGCTTTAATTCATGTAACAGAAAAAAATGAACTTTAAAACTCACTCTCTCCAATTCGGATTTGCTGAGCGGCCGAGCCCTGCAGTACACTCGGATCTTCCCCTTCATATCCTCCACCATGTTGTAGTACTTCTTACGTAAAATCTGGTCAACATCATGAACAATACTGCATTATCAATACTGAGCAAACCCCTTCTACACATGTCAACGAAGTTGTAATACTTCTTCATGAGCATACCATAATCCTCTGATTTACTCGATAAGGATTCGCTGACATAGTCCAACTAGAAACTACTTGTTTTATGCATCAATAACATACATCCACTTACAGTCAATGGAAGTGACCTGACGAACTGTAACCGGAAGAGTTTCGTTGTGGATTTCCAAAATGCAGACTAGACTTGAATAAACTACCTCTCGGTGAAGAAAAAGCTCCAACCTGTACCTAAGTCATCTTTTGGATTCTTTATTTCGACATCTGGAAAGAGCAAGCTGTAGTTCAACTATTTTGTCTTTCAAGAAATATTAATCTGCGCGTTTGAACTTCGGTATGATGGAGACGTGCCGACATGCCGCCTTCTTCAAAACTTTCAAATAACTTCGCCACAATCTTGAAAACAACAACAAAGATCTCGTAAGTACAGTTCTCACGTTACTTCCGTTGACAGAATTAAAGGAACTCTTTACTCTGAATTTCATTCTTACAACACTACTGTAGCCTCCAAGTCATCATTCCACATCCCTCAGGTACGTGCCAATATGGAAAATTTACTCAAAGTTCTTTGGTCCAAACATCTGGAATAGCATTGCTCACACAATCGAAACCAAGAAGAGATCCGTCTTCAAATCACTACGTAAACTAAACCTAGTTCAAGCATTTTCTAAGTTTATTTACTTTTGTTTCTATGTTTAAACTGACCCTCCATATGTCAAATCTCGAGTTTATATCATCCGACTTGGTTAACTACTTGGTTGTTTTAGATGGTATATAATGGTAGTTTATTCTTATATATAAAATAAAATCCCCAATCCTGTCTTGTACATTGACGTGCAGTGCCTATTCTTCAAAGAAAGGTCTTTGTTGTTGTTGCTGCTATGTAAAATCTGATCTGAAATTTAAGATTGAGCAACTCCTCAAGGATTTCGGGTTTCAATTTGCGGTCCGGTACATATTTGCAAGAGACGAATTGGGCAACATAAGTACAGATACAGACAGTCAGATAGAAATGATAGAGAAAAACAATAATCAAACAGAATAGCTATGAATGAGCTAACATATCTAAAAACTTTTCTGAATACCTAGACGATGAAACACTCCCTCAGTACATATTGTCTGTAGCAACAGTACGAAGAATTTATGAAGGAAAAGGTCTTTACCATCCAACTGAATCATAAATTTACAAAAATAAATATACTTTAAAGTCAAAAAGAAGTAAACGTCTCCAATGATTTTCTATCTACTCGACTCCCATCAGTCCTAAATAAGGGTTTGGGTACCAGTAAGTGAAATGTTTGTAAACAAAGTATCCAAGGGCGGATGCAAAGTTTTTGATAGGGGGAGGTTTCTATAAGACTATCCACTGACATACGAGCTCCCTAAATCATTCGTTCTATTTTAATGTTTGCTAGTCTGAAAATGAATGTGGCTAGCCACCTGTGTTCACCCCCTTGCCCCTCTAAATCCGCTCTTGGCATCCCGTGTGTAATACTGTTTACCCAGTTGTTTACAGAACTGAACTAAAGAGTCTCCTCTGTTAAATTTACTTACCCTTTCACTGTTGTAATTGTCTGCCAGGGTTTTGTTCTCTTCCCTCAGTTCTTTCACTTCCTTAGACAACTCGCCAACTTTGTTTTGAGCTTCAAGCCCTTCCTACAAGCAACCGTTTTCAAGCGATTTGGATTAATACTAGAATCTGGTGTAACTTGTTTGAACAACTCAGATTTAATCACAACAGCATTTTCAAAATTGTAGACTTACAGCTGCCGCAACTTCCAGATTGGCAAGTGTTGCTTTGTCCTTTTTACTTTCTGCGACCAGAGCATCGTGTTCCTAAGGAAAGAAACAAGTCACTTGTATACTATTTCACTCGAAGAAGATGAAAATACAGAAAACCTTCGCAACGAAACTGGAAAAGTTAAACATTCGTGTCTATATTCTGTCAAAATCTGAGTAAGCGCTGTTCTTACGACTACGTAGTTCAAAAACCGACTTATTCTATATTAAAAACCAAATAACAGTAAATAACTGAATAATAGTTCTTTTTGTAAGCTTGGGAGCTCTATTCCGTGGTATGTTTGAAGTTTTACTAGTTACAGAAGTTAATTAAGTTGCCCTTTTACCTTCTTCAAGTCTTTCAGTTCCTCTTCCGTCTTTGCAAGTGTATCTTTCGTCTTCTCCAGCTTCTTCTTTTCCATGTCAAGGTTCTTATTCAATTCTAAAGTCATAAAGAAACAAAACAGTAAGCCAAAACAGCGAAGTTCTTCAAATGAACAAAATCAAGATTAACCTCGCGCGTCCCCCTAGGGTCAACCCAAAGGATTTAAACTGACAGTACTGTTATTTCAGCACTACCTATTGTTCTTTTAGTCCAGGTCTCAAATTTGTTTTTCAAGTACTTTTCAAGTTCTAAAGGGCACTCGTTTTGCATAGAGAAAACAATTTTACACTGAGTCCAATTTAAGCTGTTGGTATCAAAAACAAATGTAAAGAAATGCAGAAAAGCATCCGCCTTTTAGTCTTGGAAATTTAGCAGTTTCATGTTCAAAATAGTCGTTTGTTCATATATATTCAGTTTTACCAAGTATTTTTCCGGCATAATAGGCGACGACGGCAGTTCAACACTTACCTTTCATCTGCTTCTCTTGTTTCTTTGCAGCTGCTCTCTGAAAAAGTGAGAATGCTTGGTTAAAAAACGACACTCTAACGTATTCTACAAGAAAACACGTTTAAAAAACAGACAAACAGACAGTACAAAGACAGACAGACAGACAGACAGACAGACATACACATGGATGGATGGATGGATAGAAGGGTGGACGGCTGGGTAGGTAGGTAGGCAGATAGATAATCAAGAAGCAAGGAAGTTCTAGGAATATACCATAGGAACTTTTTGGTAGGTAGGTAGAAACATGTATAGGAAGACACTTCAACACTGTATGTAGAGACTTAAAGTACTTAATGTACTTAAGGTAGGTGGGAACCTGTACGAAGGTAGGCAGGTGGAAACGTGTATGAAGACACTTGAGTAGATAGGAAAAATGAGACAGGTACGTGTGTAGGAATCTGTAGAAAGGCAGATGAGTAGGAACATGTGGAAAGGTAGGCAAGAAGAAACATGCAGGAAGGTAGGAAGGTAGGTAGGTACGTAGATGGAGGGAACTTGTTGGTAAGTGGGTGGGTAAGTAGGCAGGTGTTAACATGTAGAAGGTTAGAAAAATACGGAAGAAAAGGTATTGTTATAGTTCAGCCTAGAGCCTGGGAGACCTACGCATGAACCAGAAGCCAAGAATTATCGCAAAATGAGGTATAGACGGCATGTTAGATAGAAAGACAGACAAATGGACAGAGTCATCAAACAAAGAAGAGACAGAGTGGTGAAATCGTTAACAACCACTTACATCTTCTGCACTAGGTCCGGCCGGTTTGGCCTTTTGTGCCGCTTCCTTCACCTCCTTCTCCAGGGCCTTAATCTTGGCATGGTCCTCCTGGTTAAGAGCAAGTTAACAAGAGAGAGTCAGAAAGCCCAATGCTCTTGACTGCGAACGAGTATTTTATGACCTTTAGTTGTCAAAACAAACAGATACCTCACTAGAAGCAATGTTTTCTTCCAAGATTTTAACTAGTTATTACTTATGAAGGAATTTCACAGGTATCAAATGGCAGGTCACAGTAAACGTAACATCTATATGAACCCAGTTAATGACCTCGTTCCCGGCTATGAGTCCCCTTAGCTCAGTTGGTAACGCGTCTGCGCGCCAGGGACTCAGATTTTTTGTAAGTATAACTACGTATGTTTCAACTTCCTATTCTATGTTTAAACAACTATACCAACAGCGTTTAGTTACATATTCTATAATACCATACGAAGCAATATAACAACAATGTTTGTAGGAAATATATAAACCTATTTACTTGCAGCGGAGTCGCAAGGGCGTCCCTTAACACAGTTGTCCAGTATGGGTGCTAATTTAATGAAAGTTTTTATCTCAGCGAGAACAGAACAAACCTTTGAAGCCTTTTTAAGAGCTTCAACCTGTGCTTCTAACTTTTCCTTGTCCTTTGTCAGTTTCTCCTCAACTCTTGAATCCTGCGGTAAAGAGCACAAATAATTAAACTACAGTATTAACTAAACACAAAATGGGATTGATACAACCACATTACATGTGCGTTCAATGGCCGCTTCGTTCTCCCTTCAAGCCATTTTCTCATTTATTTACTCCCGATAACTCGAAATCTCGATATTTAAATCTTTTTTACGTTTCCCGTAAAGGATCGAGTCATCGGGAGTCAACTGTAAAATAATTTCTATTTTACAGTGCGCTTTCAATAACAGACGAAATCACGACATGTATTGTTTTTGTAAAGGCAACTGTGAGTAAATTAAGTTATGTAGACACTCTCGTACCAGCACAAAACGATGGTGAGTAGGTCTCTAGTTCACGCTCAGAACACTTTTTGACAATGCTGTACCATGCGCTTGTTTCCTGTTCATGAATGGTCGATGCCATTTTTAACAGTCGATGCCATATTCAACATCTGATGCCATTTGTAACATACAAGTATATGTACAGTCAAATTTGATGACTAGTAGCGAAATGAGTTGTTAGCCTAATGTAGTACATAGGTCTTGTATTCAAGCGGTCCCATTTTAAATATCCACCATCAATACCTTTGTCTTCGTTTTGTTTGGTTCCTAATTCCTTATTTTTTCTATTTACTTCCCTATCGAACGGTCTGGGTTTGGGTTAGTTGTTTTTCTGCGATCTCAATTTTGTCTTCTTTATGAAAACAAGCGAATGTTTTTCGAAATGGCATCATTTATTACAAGTTGCATTGACCACTAAAAATAGGAAAACAGCTGCTCTGCCACTCCGTTTTCAAGTCTGATGTACTGGATAGGTTTCTGTGACACTCAGAACGAAGTGTAAACAGCAAATACAGTGTGACAGCATTGCCTTGTCTACTCATGCTGTCAACTTTAGCATGTTTACATTGTATCCTTCCATTGGGAGTAATCATGTCTTGTGAGGATTAGAACATTTTATGTTCTAGCCTACGAAGCTTGGCATTCTAGTCAACCGAGGAGAAACGGCGAGCGGCGAGCACATGGGTTAGGGAATCGGAAAAAAAGAACTTCTGCACCTCTTTCCTCGCCTCCCCCCCCCCATCTTGCATCAATTATTTACCGCTCATCTCTCCCTTCCTGATTGACTAGAACGTCTAGTTAAGCACGCTATGTCTGTTCACACTACACTGGCCAAGTTTTGGTGCCAGCACATAAGTTATCCGGTATAGTGCAAACATTTGTTAAAACTCCGTTTAAGTAAATGTGTCTTACCCTTCTCTTGGCAGGAGCAGCTTCAGTCTTGGCCTCGGCACGTGGTGCAGCCCCTGCAGATTCCAGCTCTTTGATCTGGAAGAACATTAGAAACATCTTGTAAATGCTTATTTTTACATTTACAGTATACTATATAAACTCTACTTGCTTAAAAATTCTAGTCTCAGATAGTGATCATTGATAAACAACATCACATTGAACTGTAATCCAGACTGAGCTCATTCTCACCCTTTTCTGCAGAGCCTGTATTTTCTTGTTATTCTCTTCCACCTGCTTCTTGGATTTCCCCTCAATCTTTTCCTTGACCTCTTTTACTTCTTTATCCTTCTCAAATCTCATCTTCTTGTTAGAATCCTACCAGAAAGGAAAATTGTGAACAAAGTTTCAAACAGTGGTTTTACTCGATTGCAATGCGATTGCTCAGCAACCTCTCCCCTGAAAATTTCTCTCCTACACTTTAAAGAGTTTCAAATCAAGGTTTTCATATTCTGAAGCACTAAAGAAAAGTACACAAAACTATTAAAACTATAGAATGGTTGTACCTTTTATCAAGATTTTGACAATCAATAGCACAGTCTCGTCACTTCACTTCAGCACGTGTAAAACAAGTTTCTCAAGTCAATAAATATATTAAAAATGAACACTTTCAAGAAGTTTTAAAAACATTTTTTTAATGAAAAATGTGACGAGAGGATTCATGAACTTGAAGACCTAGAACCATAATTTATGGTTCTTTTAACGTTACAGGGAAAAGGGAACCATACATTGGTGTTGTGCGACAACTTTGACAAAAGAAACCCGTTTACCTGAAGTTCAGCTTCAGATTTCTTCAGTTGTTTCACGGAGTTGTTCAGTGTTTCCACTTTTGCTGTCAGAGTTGAAACTTCTGCTTTGAGCTTCAAACTTTCTTTAGAGGCTTTGTCTTTCTCAGCTTGTAAAGCACTCTGCAACCACAAACATGCACGGCATTTTTAAACAGATAACTAAATAGACAGACTGTCGAAAAAACGAACAGATTGATAGAAACTATAGATATTTCTTAAGAATGAACCTCCTCAGTTTTTAGGTAATTGGCTTTTGTGCCAGTGAGTGAGCCAAACGTCTGGGTTGTAAGGATGATGTTTCGAGTGTTAATCTTTTGTCAGAAACAAAGTTAAAGGTCCAATGTCAACCATCTACCCAACTTTACAGTGAAGTCATATCGTAATTTTGTTATCTTACGTAAACATGCATTGGTAACACAATACGAGGCCCGGCATTCCCAGCAAATGAATCAGTACTCGAAAGTAGTCAGAAAAATGGTTATAAAATCTTATCTGCTAGTGATTTCAGCATTACAACTCCTATCAATTTATTAAATGAATGGATGGACGAATAAAACTCCCTTCCCAAGGATATTGTGAATGCAACGTCCGTATTGTTTGAAATTTAAGTTAGTTAATAGTTCAAGTGTGGTGTCCAATTGCATTAGTTTTATTCAAATTCTTAAATATTTTTTTTTTATTTTTGACATTTCTGTTTTATTAGTTTCATTTAGATTTTTACAGTTCGTGTGATATCTCACGATTTTTTACCGACAATACAATGTAGATGTGGAAATGAATTTGCCGACTAAAAGCATAAAACTTCGAAAAAACAGTTTTAAACTATTGCCTAATAAAGTCTTTAACGACGAATACCACACATATCTAACACAATCATATGATTATAAAATTGGGTAAAAATCAAAAAAGCTACACGTACATGTATACACTATATTGAAACAAAACACTCAATTTCCTCCAAAGCACAATAACCGTAATGTTTTGCCTGACCACGGACTAATTAAAGAAAAAAACAGACGCAAAATGATACCAAGTTGATGTGTCATATGAAAACATAGTATGGCGTTCTACAACTGCAGTGACTGGTTTCAAAATAACTGTACAGTACAGTGGCTAGTTTGCTTCAATGATGCCAGAACTTAATTCTTCTACATTACACACTAACACACAAACTTACACCTGGAGTCGAGATCTTGTAGATTGCATTTTGCAACACCAATAACTCACCACTTTTTCCTGGTAGGCTTTCATTTCCTTGGCAGTGTCAATGGGAACATTCGCCATCAGCTGCTCTTCCAATTCCTTTACCCTACCTTTGGCCTCTGCCAAGGACTAAAAACGGAAGACTGTTATTACTAATATTATTATAATATTTTGTTGTTGTTGTTGTTATTATTATTATTATTATTATTATTATTATTATTATTATTATTATTATTATTATTATTATTATTATTAAACCGGAGCAAAATTCGCACTAAGGGTCCCAATTACTTCCGAGTTTTCGTGATATAATTTTGTTCGGTATGTCGCGAAAAGTAAAGCAAGAGCAAAATACATAATCAGATACAAAACAAACCTGTTCCTTTTCCTGTAATTCAGCTTTTAGAGACTCTTCCGTGGACTTCAGCTGCGCCTTTAGATCGTCCACCTCACCAGAAGATCCCTCCTCCAGTTCGCGAAGTTTCTGGGTAGATTGATATAACGTATTCATTTGTTACATAAACCGAGAATAAGCAAATTTGTTTACAGGATATCAGTTTTAGCAAATGGTTGATTCGGACCAGCCAGCATTGGTCATCTCCAAAACTAAGTAAGCGAATCATGTCAGAGTATGCATCAGTATTTCAAATTTGCAAGGCGCCGTACAGTTTTCACAAACACTTTTCATTCTTTTGTCATTGGGGATCGAGCAGGTAGTACATAAAACGCAATAAGAACAAATGCAATAAGTAAAATGAAATGATAGCTGGAAACCAATCAGACAGTATATTTGTTTTTCAATATTGACCTTTAGTTAAACAGGAGATATTCAAGAACAAAGTGTTTCGAGTCTAAGCTTCCAAAGAGGTGGCAGCCCCTTCCCCTAAATGGGTACCGGTGCCAGCTGAAGGCGTATGTTTGACCTACTTCCTTAAATGAACAACGTTCAAACTAAACTTTATTTAACACCGTTGTGCTGGGAGTGGTTGCCCATTTTCCCAAGCCAGTGGCTTATGTTTAATCGCTCGACGGCACAGATTTTGGCGTGAAAGTCGATTATGTGGAGGGAGGAAAACCGGAGAAAAACACTCGTAGTCAGAAAGAGATCGACAAATCGCAGTTCACATGCGACGCCCAGGGTTCGATCTCAGTTCCATAGAGGTGGGAGGCAGGAGCGCTAACCACTCGGCCATCCCGACTCCCCTAAAATTCACCTCCTCGCCATTGCAGCTCAGTGAAGTTCCTACCTTGAACAACTACACTAGCTCTACAAAGTGTTATCAAACTATAGACGGAGAATGAAGAGTTTAACAAACACCTGCATGAACACGTAAACAAAATCAAAGTTATTGAGATAGTGAATGAACCGCAAAGGAACTGAGATGAAATCTTACTCACCTGTTTCAGAGTTTCTAACTCACTGCCGCGCTCTGAGTTTTCTGTCTTTTCTTTCTCTAAGTCAGTCGTTGCTTTCTCCAACTCTTCCTGCAGCTCTGACAGTTTCGCCTGTATTCCCTGAAAATAAACAAACCGACACGTATCCTAAATGAGTTTATTCAAGCATATGCGTTGAGCAATAAATCATGAGTGTCATTTATATAGGGGAACTATTGTGAGCAGATACACTGAACACGTCTTTGTAAAACATCTTCTTAAAAAAAAAGATGTAGTGTAATAATAATAATATAGTGATAATAATAACAATGATAATAATTCCAAAGGTCAGAATTGGAGAAGCTATATATACCATACAAGGCCTACAGGTTTGTCTTTAAAAGCCGACAGCCAGGAAAACTTACCAAGTGTTTCTGCCGGGTATGTTTTGAAGAAAGTAGAGAAAATACTTTATAGACGCAAATAGAAAGCCACCAACCGGCTACTTTTAACATTTTGCCATCTACTTAAATGTGATGGACAACCTTCCTCCCCCCAATCCCGATATATTGGCTGCTTTTTACTTATCAAAATGTGAACAATTCCTCATCATCCAAAACGGATCTTCCCTCTTCCCACAAGTTCATGGAATGACGACCCATCTCAACTCTCTGTCCCTCTAGAGCCAACTAAGGACTGGCTATGCCCATGCCTTGGACATCATTAACTGCTACGAGCAAGCTCTATCACGCTTTGGCATGTTTTCCATTATCTCAACACGTCTCCCCTCCATCCCTTAAACTGACCACCACTATCTCAATATCGCGTTCTTATCTGGAATCAGCTGCTTCATCGTGCTCATCAGTACTTTAAATAACACGCCCCTTCATCTTATAAGGCCATGGGAACGTCTCCTCTCACATTTTACCCATACTTGATCATCAACTCCAATTTTTAAACCTCTTGAATGGGATGGTTACAGCATTTGCTGCTTCACCGATATCAACAACATTATAACAGGAACTCTTCCCCAAAATATTCCTCTCCCCTTCGCTATGTTAAACACCAACCCCAGTCACTCTTCTGTCCCAACTGAGTAGACAAAGGTGAATCCTTTACCCAACTCATTATAAATACCTTATATCCCCTTTATCCAAAAAGAGATGGTTGCGGGAATATAATTTTGCAGATTTAGAAATCTTGTTTTTTCGGTGGTTTTATTCGTTTCCACTTGTAGCGAAAATCCAACAAAATTTAAGAAAGAATATTTTCATGAAGAATCAAAAACTGGCTAAAATAAAAATTCATTAACAACAATTGCATTATTAACTGAACAACTACACAGGCAAACAAAGAAGTGTTTGTTGTTTTTGGGGCTAGCAGATGATAAAATTTCGCATTTTTTTATTTCGCGAGTTTTGTTTTGAATTAAATCCACAGAATCGCTAGCAGTAGCTTGCTCAAACATTTCACGTCAGACAGTAAACGTCAAAATCCTTCCCTGTCAAGCCAATATTTGAGGCCTGCTGTTCATATCTGGCCCTTTCTTTTCCGAGTAGACTCAGCTCTTCCTCCAACTTCAGAATCTTCTCTTTATACTCTTTGTCCGCCTCATCTTTGTACTTGGCAGCTTCCTCTTTGCTCTTCTCAAGCTCATCTTTTAGTCTAGCAATCTCTGCTGTTAGTCTTTCTCTCTCCTCATTGTCTAGAGTTGACACAGTCTGTGTGACTGTTACCACTTTGGCTGAAGTCTCGGCACTTGCAGCTTCCACCTGTTCTTTTCCTTCTTCCTGGTTATCCTCCTTGGCCTGCGATTCAATTACTGAAGACGACACCAGGGTTGTTGTGCTGACAGCAGCTACAGCAGAATCACTAGCAGTAGCTTGCTCAAACATTTCACGTCAGACAGTAAACGTCAAAATCCTTCCCTGTCAAGCCAATATTTGAGTGGTTGTGTCGATTGCTAATGTAAAGTTAAATACTGTACTTCATATCAACTCATTAAAACATGTCTTCCCCATTCCCCAAAGCCGTCCCCCTACAAAGAAGTCTCCTAACTAACCACCAACCTCAATGTCTTGCCCTTCCACAGCCAAAAGCGGAGTGGCTGCACCAATGGCTGGCACAGCATTAGCTGCTTCATCCAGCTCATTCCTAAGATCGTCATTATCTTTCTTTTGCTCTTCGATCTCGGCCTTGAGATCAGTGATTTTTTGTTGTTGGTCAGAGATCTTCTCTTCTTGATCAACTGTTTTTTCAGTTAGAGATTCCTTCTCTTTCGTAAGCCTTTCTACCTCAACCTCAAGGCTGTCTCTTTCTCCTTCCAATTTGCTGATTTTGTCTGCGAGTTCATCAAGTTTCTGAGAGCTCACTGATACACCTGTAGTTAAGTACAAGTTCGGTGTAACTGTAAATATATGTCTCTGTAATAACAAAATCGTCATTTCATTGGTTACCGCTTAAACAGAAATACTATTGGATGCTCTTAGTTTACAGAACCAAAAATAACAAACAGCTGGGCATACATTGTAATTCTTGACATACTGGTCAACCAAGTAAACTTATTCCAGGCAAGAGATTTGAGCCCATACTAGCCTGAACTGAGCAATTTACAAACACCTATTTCTATATAAACATTTTAGTACTTACAAAATGGAAAAGAGCTATTCTCTGACGAGTTCTTTCACTGCTATTTTGCCAAGGTTGTTACACTGAACAAATAATTGAGGCATAAAAGTGTATAAAACGTTTGCGCTTTTAAAACAACGAGGTCTAATCAATCCTCAGCCGAAAAACACTTTTACTGTCAAAGAAAACTTCACCATTGGTTTAGTTTGTATTGGCAGTTAAAAATCAATAATTCTTCTCACAGAGCAATTGCCAAGTAATTTAGTTTGCCTCATTCTTAAGTTTGAATTTTCCGCATGACACCACCTTGAAAACGGTGAAGTGTGACGGTTGCAGTGCCAGGCTCCACTCTTAGTAAATACACCGAAAGTGAACGAAAAAGGGCCTGGTAATGCAATCATTACAGGTCATTTTTCAAGATGGCGACACGTGGGAAATTCAAACTCAAGAAACAGACAAACTACTGTTAATCATTTGACGCAAGCTCGCTCTGTGAACAGACTTATCGATTTTATCTGCTGGTACTGACTAAGACAATGCTAAAGTTTCATTTTAAAGCAAACGTGTTCTCTTTAAGTGTACGAATGCATTAACCACAATACGTCAAAAACGAATTATGTCGCCATCTAAAACAAAAGCACACAGTTCCGTCACGGATAACTAATAGATGAAGATGGTTCTACCTGCTGCGATCGCCACAGTTTCCGGAACAGCTCCCTCTTTCAACATGTTCATCACAGCAATTTTATTTTCAGCTTCCTTCAACTTCTCTTCTTCTTCCTTTAATTTGGCCATCATAGCAGAAATCTCTTCACTCCTTCGAGAATAAGCAAAACATTCTAAGCTCGTACTCTTGTACAAGAAAACTGTACGGTTTTTGTGTTGTGGTTTAATTTTGGTATTGGTTCAAAACATTTTCCGAACCACTTTGACTTATTTAGATTTGTCTGATAAACAGCTTGGGTTGTGGTTAAAAATAAGGATGTCGCTTTTTAACTCCAATTTAACCCCACCACCTACTTTTTACCTTATACCCCGATTACACCCCCAACCTATCACAAACTTATTATTGCTCCTAAAATAAAGAAATCTTTCACTACTAAAATCATAGTAAACGCTTAAAGTTAAAAATCTATAAAACGACATAAGGCTTTAGAAATTTTGAAGTTAAATTGATCCGAACGTTTTCGACACTTAGGTCACCATGCTGATGATGACAATGATGACAGAACATTTCAAAATTTCTTTCTAAAAACCTTTAATCGTTTTATAGACTTTCAGCACTAACTGAAATCTTTCATACTGTAATTGTTGCCATCATTACAGTTCCTCTATTAGCTTGAGAAAAATAAGCTTCTAATTTGAAAAAAAATGACTGTTTTAAAAAATATGAACCATAAATATTTCAAACAACGAAATTTTCACTTAACGAGAGAGAGAGAGAATTATCAGAAGCATAAATTAAGTTATTTCTGTTGTCTTATTAATCCTACTTCCAGTTCTTTAAGAGCGGGAAAGAGAGTACTCTGAAAGTTACTCTTTCAATAGTACTGTTATGACAGTGAAGTAAACCTACTTGTCCTCTTCTTTTGGCTCCTCCCCCTCATGCTCGGCCTTAAACTGTTCCTTCCATTTCTCCATCTCTTCCTTCATCTTTTGTTGTTCCGCTAACAGTTTCTGTTTCTCTTCCTCAGCCGACTTCAGTTGTTCCTCTGTCTCGTTATTATCCTTGTTGGATACTGCAGTTGCCAGGAGGGTCTGAAGCTGAGAGTGAAGTGCTGCACACTGTTGCCGTGACTCTCGGAGCTCCTACAACACAACACAAATTTGATAGTTCAGTATAAACACAATAATATAATAATATACTGTCTTTAAAGAAAAGGGTGAAGGTAGTTAAAGGATATTGTAAAGGTGCAAGTAAGGTGAAGTATCCAAAAGTAATGGCAAAGGTAATCCAAGCTTACAACAATTAAAGGTAAAGAATAACATAAAGATAAGGGAAAGTTTAGAAGGTAACAGTGAGGGGTAAAAAAAAGGTAACTAAAGGTAACAACAAAGGTACAAAGGTACAGGGAAACATAAAGGTAAGGTAAAGTATCAAAAGGTAACGGCAAAGGTAAAATATAGTAACTAATGTTCATGACGAAGATAAAAGTAAAGGATAACATTAACAGGTACGTGTTAGGGAAAGTATGAGAAGGTCACGGCAAAGGTAAAGGCAATGGTAACTTAAAGTAACGACGTCTAGATAAACTATGTTTAGATCATTATATAAAAGTTGAAAGGTAAAGGTCTGGTAAAGGTTGAGAGTGATTAATGACTCTCTAAAGCCAGACACTCGTGTATAAACACACAATGGGACAAGTGGCTAAATATTCCTGTGTAAGATCCGTAGGCTAAAGAAGGTTACGTCTACATTTAGTCAACGGTAGGCCAACATAAGTTTAAACTGGTACAACCTTCGGGTCTTAAAATTCCCTTATTACAGGTATCGGAGAAAAGCAGAATGGTGCTACATCATAAGTATACCATACACGTTACGGATACCACTTCTTACTTTACTTTCTTAACACACTTCAAAACTAGTTTCATGAGAAGACATTTTATCAAGCAAGTCTTTTACCCCTTTACTACTCAAACCAATTATAATCAAACTTATATTATACAAACCAGTACTTTGTCAACTGTGCCCATGGGTATTTCAAACTAAACTCTGAAACCCAACAATTCGACATCGAGTTTCATACAACTTCCTCTGTGGCTAAGAGTTGAAAAGTAAGTGAAAAGTAGTTAAATCACCTGTTTGCTGTCAGTGGCCTGCTGTTCGTATCTGGCCTTTTCTTTTCCGAGTAGACTCAGCTCTTCATACAACTTCAGAATCTTCTTTTTATACTCTTTGTCCGCCTCATCTTTGTACTTGGCAGCTTCCTCTTTGCTCTTCTCAAGCTCATCTTTTAGTTTAGCAATCTCTGCTGTTAGTCTTTCTCTCTCCTCATTGTCTAGAGTTGACACAGCCTGTGTGACTGTTACCACTTTGGCTGAAGTCTCGGCACTTGCAGCTTCCACCTGTTCTTTTCCTTCTTCCTGGTTATCCTCCTTGGCCTGCGATTCAACTACTGAAGACGACACCAGGGTTGTTGTGCTGACAGCAGCTACAGCAGTTCCTGCTGCTGCAAGTCTGGTTTGACAGGTAAAACCAGTTAGTATTCTGTTGCTACTGATGTATTATTTTAGTATAGTCTAGCTGAGGAAGCTTCTCAAAATGACCGAAACGTTTTAGATCAAGAAATGCTTAAACCAGAGTCAATTACGTTTATATAATGTATTGTTGTCTTTAAGCACATCTCGTTTTGTTATAATTCTATGTTTTGCATCAGTGCAGTCAACATTTTGAGTCTTTTTTATTTTTTTGTTCTTATAATGGTAAGGTGAAACATTTTAAAATCATCTTCAAAAATGATTTCCTAGTAATAAAGGTTTTTTTTTCTGTCATACACAAATCAAAATAGCTAAAAGAAATCTGTCAGATTCTGTCAGTTGGGGATACATTTTATACTTCAGTGGGGCACATTTAGGAATGAGTGATTCCTTCACACTACAACAGGAGTGAGGTCCACTGCGAAACACGGAATACAATAAAGGCAGATCCCGTACGAAAACGAAGCTAGTCAATCCTTGCGATTTCGTTCGGCACTCCCGAGGACAAATCTGTGAAGTAAATTGAATTTCTACAACCACATGCACAACTCACTAAACCACCTTTAGTAAGATGGTAGCTATTGGCTGAAGTACTGAGTATCGCGGTATGACTACCACACGTTCTTGAAACTCTTCAAGAGGGACCTGCCTTTACTGCATTTAATGTATAACCTGAAACAATTGCAATCGCTCTCTTGCAGATTTACGTAACTAGGCTGCAAACTTTCATCCAAAATTGACTTATTTGTTCAATAATCACAACAACCCTAAATTTTAAAAAGTAACCAAAACTGGTGCTCAAATCGGTTGTACACTTAACAAATGAGGAAGTAATATTGTAACATACTCTTGCTTCAGTTTTTCCGTCTCCTCCTGCAACTTTACAATTTCTTGTGAATGCTGTTCATTTTGTTCTATCAGCTTCTTCTTTTCTTCCTCCCATGCAGCCTCTCTTTCCTTTTTCTCCCGTTCATAAATTTCGTCTTTTTCTGCCTTTTCTTTTTGCAACATGTCCAGTTGTTGTTTGACTTCCTCGATTTCCGTGCCATAAGTTGCTCTGTTACTATTCAGCTCCTGTTGCTGCTTCAAATCTTTTTCTTTGAGAAGTCTCAACTTTTCCTCCAGTTCTTCAGTTTTGCTTCTCTCTGCTTTGAATTCAGCCAGCACTATAAAATGAGTAAACTTGTTAACACTGACACGAAATTTATTTTAACTTAACATTCTCGGCTGTTCGTAATGTTAATGAAAACGGCCCCTGGTTAATCTGGGTTTCGCTGCATAACTGGTCACACAATTGTTACAGAACAAGGTTTCCTCCCGTCTTTAGATTTTCGTACTGGTACCAAAGATCTGACTTTATAAATGTACGTACTAGACTCAAACTCATTGTGTGACCTGGAAGGACCGACTCTACCCACAGGAAAATGATATTATGAACGGAATCACTTTAAAACTGATTTACTACATGTAAGACTGTGTTTAGATGAATCTGGATAAGTTTCATTCCAGAACGACATACAAAACGATTTACAAAGCAGTCCTCAAATCTTGAATGCAAGCTAGTGTGGTAAAACCATTGCCAGATCAAAAATAATAAGTCAGCGGATCAGCCCAAGCACTCCACTTGCATTTAATTAATTGTCTAATTCTGTACCGATGAGCTTGTACCTCTACTGCAACACGCTTGTGTGGCTAGATGTTAATGAGAAACAAACATTTAGATCCAGTACGTGTGACTAATGGGATGAGCTCATTCGGGAATGACTCATACTAAGGAATGAAATTTTGGAAGGTAATCATAAAAATGAACAATTATAGAGACTCAGTATGGAACCGGGTTGAAGTCGTAAGGGAATGGAACTTGACCGGATACCATGTACATTGTAAACACCATCTAAATATGATGTACACATTGAGCACTGTACATACGCTTGGTGTACTTTGCATGTCTTTCATCCAACATGGAAGTCAGGTCCTCGACAGCCTTTGCCTAAGAACATGAAAGAAAAAGCCATAGAAATACATGTAGTTAAGATATGTTTTGATTGATTCCACACAGATGGTTCTCTTCTTACACTATCCTTAACACCTTTGTAACAATTAATAATAATAATATATAATATACCATTCTACATCGTTTCAATGGTTTACAAGTGTGTCTAAAAAAGAAAGAAAAAA
>JAOBYE010061899.1:1487-21343 GCA_025403585.1 Parazoanthus swiftii
CCACATTATGAACTGACAACACTGAAATTTGAAACATGAAAGTCGTACATTATCTCGACATTTCACTCAACTTGTCCGCGGAGAAGTTCCACTCATATACAGAAAGCCCAACAAACCGCCTCGTTATATACACTCACAGTCAAACCACCCACCCCTTGTCCTCAATCAACTCCCGGCTTTCGGCAATCAACAAAAGAATTAACAACCTATATCTTGCGACGAAAATGAATTAAATAAAGCCTCACCGACGTACAACAACGCACTATATAAGATCAAGCGGATTTAAAGAGCAGCTGCAATACACCAACCCGAGGGCCATTACCGCACGCAAGAATTAGAAGAACAGGAGAAGAAATATTGTATGGCTTAACCCGTCCTTCAATAAGCATGCGCAGTCAAATATCGATAAGCACTTCCTACAACTAATCAGCAAACACTTCCCAAGGGCCAGACTTTGCTCAAGATCTTCAACAGAAAAAACTGCAAAGTGAGCTACCGTTGCACAGATAACAATGCCACTTTAATTAAGCGCCATAATACACAAAGATCCTAAAACGCACCGACTGCAACTGCAGAATGAAAACAGAGTGCCCACTGGACGGGGCATGCTTGACGCGCAGCCTAGTCTACAAAGCCACAGTATCTCCGGAAAACCGCACCCCGAAAGTTTACATTAGGATGTCGGAACATGATTTTAAAACGCGTTTCAGAAACCACAAGCTGTCCTTCAACAACGAAAAATACTCATCTAGCACTACCTTATCTAAGTACGTCTGGGAACTGAAAGAAGAGAACACGTCATTCAGCATCAAGTGGTCCATTGTCAAACGTGCAAATGCGTACAAAAGCGGCGTGAAGCAATGCAATCTATATGCTTAGCAGAGAAGATGTCCATTTTAAACGGAGACAATGCATCCCTTCTTAACAAAAGAACGGAGCTCTTATCGAAATGCCAACATGAGAACAAATTTTAAGCAGTCGTTTTAAATTCAAACCACCATAAAAATGTTTCAGTTTGACGATCGCCCTCGAACTGATGAGCGTGAAACTCGAGTAACACGCAAAGTGTTAAAGTTTTAAAGTTTTAAAGTTTTAAAGTTCTTAATATCCAATAGCTTTACTGCTTCATCATATATTTATATAGCTTCAATTACACATCGTCCATTGTATCTTGAGAACTGGACTTCCAAATATACGGTACTTACGTCGTTGCTATTCCTTTCAACTGAACCGAAAACACCAGCTGCCTTTTCTAGATTTGCACCAACTGTTTATCAATTTGCTACAACAATTTGTTTCTTTAATTACTAACGTACAAGAAAATGCTAAGCAACATAAAAACTACGTTGAGTATTTTTCTTATGGTTTGTTTCAAAGTTGAAGCGAATACTGTGTCCCGACCACATTTTCGCGCAGTATTCTATCATCCGAAGCTCCACACAACAATTGTAGTAGGCTCACGATGATTAGCTATGGAAGTTCCTAATTTTAATTTTAATATAATGAATTTCCATTTTTTGATGTGACGTGGCATCTAGCTGAATTGATACGTAGCAACCAACTGATGCAGCTAGTCCAACATTGATTTGAAAAATCCACATTACCGCCTTTTACCTCCAAAACTAAAATGTCCGTGTTTTTTTGTTTTCTCAGCTGCGCTGCCAATGGAATGTGTGCGTGCATCTTTCTATTAGGCAAAAATAAAAAGAAATTAATTTGCCGTGTAACTGTAAACCAAACGATAGTAAGAGAATTATTTCTAATTGCCCAACTTGTTTTAGTATTTGGGTTTTGGCCTTTGTATAAGTAATCTTCTTTATGAATATATTATAGTTCTGCAAAATAAGCCGAAAGAACAGAGAAAGCAAATTTTAGTTTGGAAATGTAATACGAAAAGATATTACAATTCGTTTAATTAATTTCAGGAAAGCTAGTGGTGTATATTGTCAATTTTAGACTTTTGTAAGCTTTCAGTTCTCACATCGACGGTTTTGAAATGTATCAAAATTCCGTTATATAGTTTTGGGCCCATAAATCACAAGCGATAAATGTTCTCGTTCAGTGGAGAACAAGAAGGACGAACTAGCCGTTTAAACTACCGGCATGTTGCACTTTGAAGAAATGGCTAAACAGTAAACTATGTTTTAACTGTTTTATTTCAGAAAAATCGAAACACGATTTTAAATCCAAGTTCCGTTGTTGTGACGTGGCGCTTGGTCCTGTCGCTACGTTGACTAAGTGCTTAGGTGCGCACTGCTGACAAAGAAGCTATTCTTGTCTGCGGTGTTCGGCCATTCAACTACGGGTTGGGGATTACGTTATGTTTGTATTACGTACATTGCATTGTTATAACGGAGATAGCAATATTGTAGTTACGCTTCAATGACGCCACAAGGGAAAGAAGCATTCGAGATTGGGGAGTTATGTCGACTTCTGACCGTTTTTCAACCACCAACTTTTATCGACACCACATCAGAATAAAATTAGTTGATTAGTTTGGAGGTATTTCAATAGGAAATTTATAACAACCCACTCCAAACTTTCTACAACTACTGAAATGCAAGGTTATCCTAATTCATTAATATGATATGTATGGACAAAAGTAATGCAACTCGCCGTTTGACACTTTGGAGATGAAAGGGTTGGTGTATTAGTTTTTAAACTTTTCAGTTAGGTCTCGAACTTCTTATTTGCAAGAGATTATACGTACGGTAAAAAAGTTTATTTTTAACTGGGGGTTTTCCGGGTTATCTACCTATCATTGAGTAAGTCAGCTTTTTATATCTGCGAACTTCAATAACGATATTAGATTGAAATGAATTGTAGAACGTTTGTCACTTGATTGTTATACCGGTATTTGTTATGACAAAAAAACACAACATTAGATTCCCGTGAGCTCGCCACCCTTTAAAGTCATGTAAAGACGATTTTTAAATTTAGAAGTTAAACCTAATTTGTCAGTGTGCTTTCCCATTCCTTTGTTTATAAGTAATTATAGATAGTATTAAACCGTGAAAAGGTTTTCTTAAGGGCATATCCCAGACCGCCCGGTATATCGTGCATTCGCGCGCTTGAGTCAGCAACGTTTTGAAACTTTCGGAACCCAGCGCGCTGTTTGTAAATTGCCATCATCAAAGAGAGATGATAGTCGCGTCCTGAGGGGCAAGGCGCCCAAACTTGTAAAACTACGCTTTGTTTATAAAACTGGTGACAGTGTTTTGATTAAAGTTCCCAAACCTTCTTGAAATATCAAAACAGAACTGCAATCTCTTTTAATAAAACAAATAAGCATAAAATCCCATAGTCAAATGTCCCGTTACCAAACCATCGTCATCTTTTAAAAGCAATGTAATTAGCCGCGAAGAATGCGCGGTTTCAGCCAATAAACTCATCCCCAGTCATCGTTTTCAAGCTGACCCCAGGCCACTTCCGTGATCATTGTTTTGTGATCGGCTATTGTTCTTTTGACCAATCAGATTCTTACACGAGCTCCACGCATGCCCAAGTTCCGGTCGTTGCTCCACGTCCTCTACCTTTTTGATCGAATCCTCCAAGTTGATCAGACATACTTTTTTATCGTCAGTAGTGGAAACGTTGAATTATCTAAACAATATGAAGATTTTAATAGTTTTACTCTTTGCTCTTCTTGCTCTCAGTAGAGCAGAAGAAAAAAAGGAGGAAGAGAAGAAAGAAGAAAAGAAGGAGGAAGAATCTAGCTCAGAAATTACAGAAGAAAAAGATGTTCTAGTCCTTACAGACAAGAACTTTGATTCTGCTGTATCTGCAAATAGTTTCATTCTAGTAGAATTCTGTAAGTAGTGCCACGTTTTATGGACATCCAAGAGGGACAATAATTTAACGATCTTGTACATCAGTGATTTGCATGTGAACTAATTGTGTAATTTTTCTATTTTACGACTTGATAGATGCACCGTGGTGTGGCCATTGCAAAGCTCTAGAACCCGAATATGCTTCGGCAGCCGGCAAATTGAAGGAGAAAGGCTCTGAAATCAAGCTGGCTAAAGTTGATGCCACAAAAGAAACCAAACTTGCTGAGAAATATGAAGTGCAGGGATTCCCTACAATCAAATTTTTCAAGAGTGGAAAGCCAACAGAGTATACAGGTTCGTTCATTATTTTGTAAGTTTGTGGCTTGGTGAAATCTGCAGCTTTGCCAGTTTGCATGCACGTGGGTTAAGCAAGGATCATAAAATATTAAAACCAGGATTTGGTTATTTAGCTCGATTGCTCTTTTGTTTTCGCAACTTTGTAATATATATATATTTATATAAGTTGTACAGATGTGGGTACCTTTTAGATCTGATGATAATATAGACTACTCTAATAATTAAGGAATACTGTTTCTAAAGAAATAATATTTCTTTTTTCTTTCACAAGCTAAAGACTAATGATTCTGGGAAGTTATCCAAAATGAAAGACCCTCTTTGAAGCTTTTCTAGCTCCGTGGTTTTGGAAGCGTCTGGAGACGAAAGTATAAGAATTTTTATGTCTTTTCTTGTTAAGAAGAAGTCACCTCGGTCGTCAGAAATATAGATGTTCGTTCGTGTCGAATCCAAGTTTTCTCGAATGGAATTTCCCTCTCTATTTGCAGTATTAACGTGCTTATGGAGCAGAAATGGATAGACGTTCGGTTTTTGGTTCCGTTATCAAATCACAGAAACTCATTGCCAATTTTAAAACCGCCGCCAGGAAGTATTGAAGACGGCTCGTTTCTTTGCTTGACTGTTTAGATAATAAAGAAATAATGATTCGAGTGTTGGAAAATTTTGTTTGATTCGTCATTGTACGAAGATTTTCAGTTGAGAATCTTGTATAAAAAGTACTACAAATATAATACTAGTTGAAAAGAACAAAAGAACCGGGATTTGATTACTGTTCAATTCAATTCTAAGCATATCGTGGCAAGTTAACTCGTCGTTATTAAAAGAGAACAATGACGGGCTAATTTGAATATCGTAGATAATACGTGTCCTTCCTCTGGCGAGAAGTCGGGGTGATTGCTTTTAAGGTCGGCAGAATCAAGATGACAACTTATAGTTTTTGTTGGTATGTCAAGAAAATAAACTTTTTTTCGGAAATTTTAAAAGTTTATCTTAATATGGGTGCCATATTTTCGTTAAAATTTGTTTGCCAAAAGGAAAAAATCCTAGATCTTGTTTGAGTAACTTTTGATTTCGAAACTGTTGTGGTGATTTTAAGACCAGCTGAGGTTTGTGTACCCACCTGTAAGGGGGAAGGGCTTTCCATTAGCAGATGTCAACTTTGTTTAGATTTGTTAAGAGGTTTAAAAACGCCACATTTCATCAGCTTTTGGCAAGTTCAGTTGAGGGCTAAGTTCCCACTTGTTTTTTCAGAATCTATTTACTAGTTTGAATGTTCACTGTGCTATAAATTTTCTCATTTCTCATAAAGCAGGATTTTTTATGGTTCAGTTGCAACACTTGTAAAAGTCTACCTAATTGTTCTTGAATATTATTTTTGTGCCATGTATGTTTTTATTTTCCGGGGTAGTCACAGATTTACAAAGTTCTCTTTCACTTTCTTTTGGCAGTAATTATTCCCCAGGTTCTATTTAGTGTTGATCAGTGTTAATTTGGTTAAATTTGGCATGTATCTATTCTATACGTTTTGCTTATCTTTGCAGGAGGCCGTACTGCTGATGAAATTATTACTTGGTTGGACAAGAAGACTGGCCCACCAGCTAAATCCCTTTCCACTGCTGACGATATTAAAGCATTCAAAGAATTTACTGACAAGCGACAAGTCTGTGTCATTGGCTATTTCACTGATGCCGAATCTGCAGAGGCTAAAGCTTACATTAGTGCTGCTGATGGTGTTGACGACATTGAATTCGGCATCGTCACTGATGCGGCTCTTGCCAAGGCCGACAATGTTGAAGGAAACAAAATTGTTCTTTACAAAGCGGTAAGTTGAGAATTTTCAAATACCATGAAAGCTCTAGATATTAAACTCCCCCCCCCCCCTTCTATTAGCCCTTCCCTTTAGGTATCCAAGTTCTTAATAACTGCCCTTTTTCTAAAGCCCCTCCCAAAAAATGCATGAGGTCATAAATAGCAGTTATAATCAATGATTTAGTTTTGTGAACTTATTCCACTAATAACATATGGCAGGATACACACTTATCTAGTTTTGACATTTGAATGACCATTTTTTGGCAGCTA
The DNA here is from genome assembly GCA_025403585.1 of Parazoanthus swiftii. Taxonomy (NCBI): domain Eukaryota; kingdom Metazoa; phylum Cnidaria; class Anthozoa; order Zoantharia; family Parazoanthidae; genus Parazoanthus; species Parazoanthus swiftii. Next base: position 7,691 of record JAOBYE010061899.1, read on the forward strand.
TGGTTGCATGTGGTTAAACACAAGTGGCTGTTTTAATCTTTTCATGAACTGAGCCCCTCACAATGCTGCTCCCCCTTCCATAATTTGTGTGTTGTTTTAGGACTTCGTCAATGCCCATATATACATCAGCGGCATGTTAGAAATAGAAAGGGTACAGTGGAATAGCTTCTCTGTCCCTCTTCCAAGTGGCAGTTTTTCAGGACCAATCTTGGCACAAAACAAAAAGAATCTTGTCAGTTCTGAGCAACATTAACTAACCATGTTTATTTTGTTTCCAGTTTGATGAAGGCCGCAACGACTATGATGGTGAATTTGATGCAGACAAGATTCAAAAGTTTGTCAAAGATCACAGCTTGCCACTTGTGACCGAGTTTAGTGATGAGGTACAGTATGTTTCTTGTGAGCAAAGTTTAAATTGTTTTTGATGCTTTGAAGACTTTATATAGGAATTCATGCTGATGTATATTGACGATACGTGGTCTACTCTTTGATTGCTTGGCTGTGTTTAAAACACAGAACTGACAAAACAAAATGAAACGTTAGTTTGGGATTTTGCCCCTTGATTAATATGTTTGTTATTTTAAACAGCAGTGGTTTGTTTAATTAGCATGGCTGTTTGGCAGAGGTTTTTGTAAGTCAGCCTTTTATGTAATCGTTTGAGGTATTCTCACAAGATTTCTGTTCTGTTATTTTTTTTGGTATTCTACCATCTCAAATATACTCCTGAATAAATTTCACCTGGCAGGTGAAGGCTCGAATTTTTTGGATTTTGGTATTCTTGTTCTTGAACTGCGTTAGTCAAACACACCCATACAATGATGTAAAAGCTTAATTTTTGTTCCATTTGTTTTTGAATTGTTACAGACTGCACCAAAGATCTTTGGCGGTGACGTCAAACACCACATCTTGCTGTTCATGAATAAGACAGCTGAAGACTTCAAGGAAAAACATGCTGCTTTCAACGAAGCTGCGAAAGACTTCAAGGGCAAAGTACTGTTTGTCTACGTTAACTCGGAAATAGAAGACAATGGTCGTATTGTCGAGTTCTTTGGTATTGGTAAAGATGAATTGCCAGCTGTTCGTCTGATTAACTTGGCCCAGGATGATATGAAGAAATTCAAACCAGAATCTCCAGAAATTACAACTGAAAATATCAAGACATTTGTTAGCAGTTTCTTGGATGGTAAACTGAAGGTAAGTTGTATAATTCTAAAAAAACTTTTAAAAAAGTAGTAAGTAGTAGTTTCTGTCACACAGAGGATGCAAGCTTTTTGATCTGTAAGATCTTCTGCAATGTTTGGTACAAATAAAGGTTCATCTGGAGACTTCACAAGATAGTGGAGTTTTGCTCTTGCTATATGAGAACACTGCACACATGCACCAACTTCAAATTGGCAGTCTTGCACCAGAATTGAGGTGTTGTCCGAGTGTCTGAATAGCAACTTCTCGATTTTAGGTTTTTATTTAGCCAGGAAGAGCAAGGATTGTAGATCCCCCTATTATCCAGATGGTTGAGGATGAGGAAAGATGTAAAGCTAGTTTTGTGACAGATCTGTTTTTATTTTTTTAAAACACCAACTGTTTTGTTTCTTGTGTGTACAACACAAGTGACAAATATGGTAAATTTGTTTGCTTATCAAAAGTAACTATAAAACTTGGTCCTGCAAATGTGACTGAATTGGCATACCAATACCAAAACATTCGACAAGCACAAAAGGTTGCAGGAATTTTGGTAGGCTCTTAGCTGTTACCTAAGTTTTGTGAATGTGCAATAATAACATTTAAGTCTACGTCGGCCCACAGTTCTTCAAGATTACAACTTGATGTCGTATCTTAAAGGATGTTTCCAGAGTGCTCAAGTGTTCACAGCTTATTTTTGAAGATTAAAGCAGGAGACAAAAACATATGTCTTGAAGAAGATTCATTGCTGCCCCTCCCTCATCTTTCAACTGGATTAAAAGATGATGAAATAGTAACAAAATATACATGTAGGTTAGAGAATGAACCAGAGTATCAGTTGGACCATCTATCTGTGTAACTGTATTTGTATGTAGTTTCAGGCAGAAATAACGAGTTTATTTCCTGTCCCATTTAGCCACACCTTCTTAGCCAAGATGTTCCTGAAGACTGGGATTCCAAGCCTGTTAAAGTGCTTGTTGGCAAGAACTTTGAAGAGGTAGCCATGGACAAGACCAAACATGTCTTTGTTGAATTCTGTAAGTATTATCTGTTACAAGGCATTGGACTTTTTGCACTCTAAACTAATTTGTGATGAGCTTGCATTACCCCTTCCAGAGCCCACATCTTGCAATGCCTCCAGTTAAGACAAGATATTCTGGCCCAGCATCTGTTTCTTGCATTTGACTCTTTTTGAAATTGATTCATGGCTAATAATAGTTGTTGCTGCACTTGACAGATGCTCCATGGTGTGGCCACTGCAAAAGGCTTGCTCCCATCTGGGATGAGCTAGCTGAGAAATTCAAGGATGACAAGGACATTGTCATTGCTAAGATGGATTCAACAGCCAATGAAGTAGAAACTGTCAAGATCCAGAGCTTCCCAACTCTTAAATTCTTCCCCAAGGACAGTGAAGAGGTAAAATAATATAATTTACAGAACTTTTTATAAAAAAGCATTTTCTGCAAGTAATTGTCCCGGGCAGGTTGACAGATGTCTTGATCTATGCAGAAGTAATTTCAAGGCAGACAAAATCCTTACACACAATCTTGTATGTTCTAAATGCTGCATCCTGTTTGTTAGATGTCAATTTGTTGTAATGCTTGTTTATCAATTGCTTATTTGGTGTTTCGATAGAATGGCAGACTATACAGTGAGGGTTTGTAGTGGCTTAGAAACAGAAACACCTGTATACAAACTTTCTCTTTAATAACTAGCTAAAGATTGAAATTTAGTTTATTATTAATGTTTTTTTTCTTATGTGTGAATCTATTTGTGAAAATCAAACAAAAAAAATCAAAAGCACATTACCATAGTTATATACAGATGAAATTAGAATTCAAGAAAATAAGAAGGAGTTTAACAACTTAATTTAGCCAAGCTATTCTCTACAGTTTTGAAAGTTTTGTCTTTAAGAAAAAAAAATTTCCCCTTGAATTTTTAATCACTTTACAACTTTCCTTTTGAATTTTTCTTTACAGATTGTAGACTACAATGGTGGTAGAACTCTTGATGACCTCACAAAGTTCCTCAAGTCGGGCGGCAAAGACCAAGGCTCTGCTCCAGAGGAGCCCAAGGAGGAGGAAGGCGAAGGTGAGGGCGAAGGTGAAGAGGTACCGCCAGAGGAAGGGGAAGAGACAGCTGAAGAGAAAACGGAAAAGAAGCGACCAGAGGACGAATTGTAAAAAGAAATTATAGGAGAATCCAGTAACAATCTTGATGGACGCATTCTTTTAGATTTGAGTTGCAACTATTTACCTTTTAAAAAAACAGCAAAAATTGGTGGTTGAAAATGTTTTTGCTTAGCAAGGTATCTTTTTTCCTGCAAAGATATATATATAAAACTATGCTGTATGTAAAAAAAGTAATGTAACTTTGAAGTAATAGTTGCTAGAGACTGAACTATATTTGAAGAGTTACAATTTTACAAAACAACAAAATCAATTCCTTTTTGTACTGTTGAAGATTTTACTTGGCGAGTGTGCAGTGCTTCATTTTGTCATACAAAACTCCAAAGAACCAATTATTGTGTGCAACACATAATGTCTTGCCAAAGGGGCCCCAAGTATTTATAGACAAAACCCTGAAACAATGGTTTGAAATAAAACACAGTTCAGAATTTCCAGTCTTCTTGTATTATCTTGCAGCAGCACACTTTTTTCATTGTACTGCATTTCACTTATGTACAGGTGATGGTAGCCCAAGTTTCGGACTCTGACCTCTGCCTGGGGCACTTGAGAGATGAGTCCGAGCACTTTTAAATTGTCTTTAGAGCCTAGTGCTCTGGTGTGGCATTGTCTCTTGCAGAAAATGAAATGATTTTGTCACTCATCTCGACCAACTAGGACTTTTCAACACCGTGGGCAAAATTATGCGTCTCTTTGTGTCGCTTCGAGGATGAATTTGATTAAACAGAATGACGTCTCTCCGAAGCACTAATCTCTAATGCTCAGACTTATCTCTCAAGTGCCCAACCGTTTTATTTTCAAAATGAATCTTAAAAACGGTCTGGGAATTTTTAAATGGAGGGTCAATAACAACTCCTTTTAAAAGACGTTTTTTGTGGAAAATACACTTTGATTCTTTTGAAGATTATGGTTAAGTTGAGTGCCCCAAGGTACGGAACGATAATTGTTACACCACTCGCTGTCGATGGTGCTTTTGCGATTGTACCCGCAGATATTTATTACAAATCCCCGGGGTTTTGAAATACTTTAGATTTTTCCTTTTAATAATAAAAATGAAAATAAAATTCGACAGGAACTGACGTCTGCGAGACGTGTGACAAGTTAATAGCCTATTTCCTAATTTCGCTCCACTGCTACCAAACAATATCTTCGAGTGGAGGCTAGGTGCTCGCTGTTATACTTTTGAGCACTCGGCCTCGACTCGATGGTTTTGTTTGTCGGCAGTGGAGCGTATTTCGGAAATGGGCTATTTATTTAGCAGACTCCGAAATGATAAACATGCAGCACGTGAAACAAAAGTCCATCCAGAGTGAAAATACAGAAGACGAATAGACCAATTTCGATATATAACCAGTAAAACTTGCTCAGCCTCGGGGTTCTAATTTTTTGGGCGATTTCAGCCTAGGTGTTCTTGTTAACTTCAGTTAAAAGGATAGATTCTCAAAGAAAACTATTATTGTCTGAACCTCGCCTTAAGGCCACCTTGTTAATGCGGTCACCTCGTTACTTCGGCCACGCCACTTTTTCTTGGCCTGACAAAACGGCCATACCCCCGGGGGGAGGGGGTACTCCCCTATATCAGGTATATATTTAGGTATGTGCCGCCCCAAAGGGTATGGTTTTTGAGCCGTTTTGGTCTGAAAACGGGTACAGATTTTGAACATTTTGGTCTGAAATTGGGTATGGTTATCGGAGGAAAGGTTCACGAAAGCTTATGAACTTCTATTTCTTCCCAGCAACCAGGGCGAATAACTGGTGAGATGAGAGAGAAAGGGAAATTGATATAATATATCATTTCAGCTAAATTTTACGTACCTATTCATTTTTGTTACGTTCACTTCCGTTCAGCTCTGATGCAGGTCTGAAAACGGGTGGGGAAAACGGGTATGGATTTTTGAGGCTAGGTCTGAAAACGGGTGGGGAAAATGGCATTTTTTGGTCTGAAATTGGGTCTGGATTTGGAGATGCGGGCGGCACACCCCCACCAAAAATTCCAAGGAGTACCCCCCCCCCGGGGGCCATACATTTTCTTATTAAAAAAATCCCGTTAAAGCGTTCACCTGTTAATACGGCCACATTTCGAAATCCCAAGTAGTACTAACAGTAATTTTACCCCGTTAATAGGACCACTCGCGCTTAATTTGAGTAAAAAATGAAAATCATGAACTTAAGACTGAAAGTCGACAGATTTTACATCGAACAATGACCTAAATGTAAGAGCTTTTTCATAACGATAACAAGCCGAGTAATTTCTTGTTTCGCTTTGCATTTTTGATGGTTTATCAGCCGATTTTTAGCAGTATTGTATGTACTTAGTGAGGTTTCAAGTACTGTTTAGAGTTATATCCAATTTTCAGTTGTTTGAGAAGGGTTGCTCAAGAAATGTGATTGCGATGTATTTGTCCTGACAACCCTTTTAAGGGTTAAAAGTCTTGAAATTTGACCCTACCCAATTAGTATATACGGCCACCCCGTCAATACGGTCCATTTCTTTTGGCCCTTTGGCGAGCGTGTATTCTAAACTGCCAAGCGATTTAGTTTTCTGATTTCTGACTGTTGCTAAACTTAAACATATTCTATTAAAATACTCATTGGCATGCAGTTATCTTGGAACTTATCCAAACGAAGGCGTTTTTTCCTTGTACAAGAAACAAGTAAACCCAAATAATTTGATTTCTTAACCCAAAATATTAATTGGGTTGCCTTGCATAACCAAAACTAAAACTAAACTAACAAACTCATTATTTTCAAATATGCCGAACATTAAACTAGTGAAAGTTAAATCGGCACCATTGATTGAAAATTAACGTTCTCTGAAGTTTGGACAAGGAAAAAAACGAAAAGGATAAAACGTGTAAGAAAAAATAGAAGTCGGGGATCTGTGGTCAGCAGAAAAACATAGCCGAAAATTCGTGATCAGAAAAAAAAACTAAGCCGGAAATCCGTGGTCAGAAAAAAGTGGGATATCCGAGGTCAGGAAAAACAAAAACTCGGAAACCCGTGGTCAAAAAAGGGAAAATTCGTTATCAGGAAAAAAAACTCCGACTTCAGATAAAAACAAAAGCCGCTGACGGATATCCGTGGTCAAAAAAAAAATGTCGAAAATGCGTGCTCGGAAAAAAAAACTGTCGTCAAGGTTCGGCCATCGTAGAGAAGGTCCACTCAACCTACAACCAAGTATTGACTTTTTTTACGGATTTCCAACTTGTTTTTTTCTTACTGTGCTTTCGACTGTATTTTCCCCAACTATATAGTTCAGACTGCGTTTTTCCCTTCAGCAACAGCCTTGGGGCTCCCAGTTCACTGGTCATTACTCGTTTTGAGCCGAGACTAAGACTACGGCCACACGGCAGTCGGTCGCTCCGAACAGAATGGCTCTTGGGAAATGGATTTTAATCCATTTTTTAGCCTAAAATTAAACGCCGGCCATGCTTATTGTTATTGAAGAAATAACTCCCATAAAACAGACAATAGCAACAGCGGCTGTAGCCTGCTTGCAAGCGCTGGAGGGAGTTTTTATCTCGGTAAAATCCCAATCTGCGATTGCCGCCGCCATCATAGATTTCTTGCCGCGCGAACTTACAAGCCTGGGCTGCCTAATTCTCTCTTCCCAGGCTTGTTCGTTCACGCAGCCAGAAATCGGCGATCGCAGACTGCGATTTTTCCGGGATAAAAAGCGTGCAAGCAGGCTGCAGCGACTGTTTCAAGATTGAAGAGTTAATTTCACTAAAACCTAGAAAGATCTGTCAGTGGCAGTTTTCCCCCTTGAAACATGATGCACAATTTTTCGAAATACCATCTAAAATGAATGTCTTGAGAGCATGTTGGTTAACAAATATTTTCCCCATATGTTTGAAATTGGTCCAAACACTCAAACGAATGTTTGACACAGTTTAAAGACTCGTCTACCTGAGCAAATGTGGTGCACTGATTGGCCAGAAATGTAAATAATTAACAAGCTTGAGAATACCTTATCTAAAATTGACACAAAAGTGTAATCGGTGGAGAAAAAAAAATGAATCATTGACAAAACAAAGTTTGAAATGTAAAGTGGCCCTTCTCATCCTTTACTTAGTTTTGCCCTGACATACTGCTACATAATGTTCACAGAACTCCTTATTTCAACTGAGCTACACTAGAATACTGAATGTGAGACTTACAATTGCAAAGTTTGTAAATGTTATTTATTGACACCAAGAAAGTGTATTACATCAATGTCACACAAGCATCAATGACGAAATCCAAAATTCACTCCTTTGCTTGCCAATAATGAAATATCTTCACATTTGGGCTAAGTTCTCAATCCTGCTACACCTAATGCATTTGAAGTACTAGCCTCAAATTCAAAGTTTTCATTTGCAACCATTATAGGGCATTTTGGATTGGGTCCAAGAGTTGTTAAAGAATAGGGCAAATTACTTAATATTCTAATTATTCTTTCACAATTATACAAAGGGACACAAACTTACACTGATCCTACATTAAGAAAAGAGAATTGATCTGAAAATATGCTCTGACAGTTTCTAACGGTGCTATGTGTAAGCAGTCCATCTTTACGAAAATCTATAGAAGTTATAATGCAACTGTCTCTAGTGATACATTGATTAGCTGGAGGGTGGGGGGTTAGGCACAAGTGTGCAATTAATAATTCATGGGAGTAGATTTTGAAACACAAAACTTGTGACTTAACACAGTAAATGTTTGGAGATTTCTATATTATTTTTTTTTCCCTGAATTTGTCATTTCTGACAAGTATTTTTAGGAGTATGTTAACTATCTGTAATCCAAAGGGGGTAACACAAATCATCATACAATCATTTATCTTGCTGTAGGTCAGTGCATTGTTAAAAGCTAGCATAGTCATAAAGTAACTTTCGGTTACTTTACTCCCAGTCTTTCTTGATACTAAAACCCCATTCCCATTCTAGGATTATATTTTTATCATCATCAGTGAATTTGCTCTTGCACTTGTATTCGCCCCTAGATATCATCCCTTTTGGTGCTTCTTCAGCAGGGCAGAGATAATCTTGGGACTCTGGCTTGGGCCCATAACTTCCAACCATGTAACTTGTCTTGTCAACTGGAATTGGAAGATTCAAAGTTTTCATCTCTCTGTTAACAGCACTTTTCATTCTCGAGGACTTTCCATCTTTTGGCTCAATTAAGCCAGAACAATTTATTTTCTAGTCTCGCAAACATTTGAACTTGATTTTTGGAAATCTCAAAAAACAAAAACTAGATTGGAGAAAGATGCAATTGGCATATTTTTCAAAATAGTGAAACTTTTGTTTATTTTAGTCCGCAGAAAATATTACTGTTACTGTTTTTGACCGAGTAAGCCTCCATGCCTGAGTAATTTTTTTCAGGACTGCTGTATTAATAAAACTATTACAAAAAGTCTCCAAAAAATTTTCATTTAGTGCCACTTCAAGCTTCAAAAAGTTTTTTTTGGCAATATCTGACTATAGGGGAATTTGCAATAAAATGTGTCGTTTGCACATGAACATGAACTCATCCTTTGGGAATCAAGTATCTGTTTGTGAACGAATTGATTGCACTTGACTTGTTGTCACCACAATTGTAATTGCTGGTTTTCACTAAAAACATTGCACCTTTCATCCTTTACCAGTAATTTTGTAACACTGAAACAAACTGCATATGAAAACAAAATTTTAGCTTGTGTAATCACGGTAAAATTTGTATTTGCTTCGTGCTTAAATGATGCAACTGAAACTGACAATGAAAGGAGAACTGCAAGGACATGACAAGGCTGATCTTGTCAAAAGCAGAGCAAAGCTATTGAATTGTTTTTAGCAAAGCAAGGGTTCATTAATGTCTTTTTCTTGTTTTATTTTGGATGTGAGAGAAAGTCGAGTAAGGGTAACCAGCAGCCAGTCTTCCCTCAGCCAAACAAAATTCTTTGACTTGTGCAGACAGCAACAGCTTAGTGACTGCCCACCATGCCACGAAGGTCCAAATTTTCTATTTTTAGAGCTTGTGATGTCCTGGGCCCAATTCCCAGTGAAAAAAATGCTGCAGCCTCTGAGGCAGGGAAACTTTCAGTGTTTCTGTGTGCCATGTGCCTTGCTATGCAGCTAAGTATGAATTTATGGTCATATTCATTTACATTCTATTTTGCTGATCATGCTATTCGTAGCTTGCAACTCGTTTTTTTTCTGTAATGAAATTGAGTCGAGAACTTCAAACCATGTGTTCTTTACCCAATCCCAAAGCCAATCTCCTGTTATTTTCATCTCGAGGAAACATCACAAGGTTGCAAATGCACTTACTGCCAGATATTGATTAAACAACCTTTTCGAAGCTTTTGAAGCAGCATTAAAAAAAACTGTTGACTTTCTGTAATAACTTTAGTATTACAACAGTTCTAAAAAAAGAATGTTACCACAAATATTTCTTACAAAAATACTGAGTAAGAACTTTGATCTGAAAAGGGGGGTGGGCACTTACTAGGGCATGGTCACTTTCTTGGTCAAACACAGTAATCAGAAAGAAGCTGGATCTCACTGATCTTCTTTCTGAAAATTTTGCTGTTTTTGCCTTCAAAAAGAGGGGTTGACTTATACACAGACTGACATACACAATTGAAGTTTCTATACACACTGTGTGTGCGAAACTTGTGGTTTGCTTTAGATTTTTAGCTGTGCACCAAGAATTGTAGTGGTGTGGCTCAAATTTAAGCTGTGTGCTTAAGAACTGAAAACTAATCGTAAAAATGCACCAGCTTGCTTATCTTTTGTTGCTTGATAATGCAAGGAAAGGATAACTTTTGGTAAAATTGGTGCAGGTAAAATGGCTGAAAACTGTGGCCCCTGGGCAGGTGAATGTGGAGTTACCAAAATGACTTACCTTTTATACCTTTTCTGGAGGTCACCTGAAAATACCTCAACCCTGATACAATTTCTCTCTTTACCTGATGAATTAAAAAATTAAAAAACATTCACATTTACAAATTTTATTATTTTCTTTTGCATTGCCCTTGTGACCATACCATATCTAAATTTTTACAAGTTTAAGGTGGCAAATTTCCCAACTCGCACATTGGTGGTACTATAAAATTATAAAACTAGAAGTTTCTTAGAGAAAGTAAAGTGCTGCGAGCAAGAATTCACAGAAACAAACGTTACAAAGTGCATGTTTCATTCGAGTTCCCGACTTTAACAATTGCAACTTTTGGCTTTGCATAACCACGCCGCTCATGTCGCTCCTTCGCTGATCACGCGCTCCTCAGCTGCTGACAATAGGTATCTCCACTGACTAAAAAGTATTGCGTGTTCAGAGGATCATCCATTGCCCATTCATAAGATCGAGATACCGGCTCGAAAATAAAACTGACCGGAAGTGCCAAGCCCGTCAAGAATAGTGTTGCTGCTTGCCTTACGGCTCGCAGCAATGAAATTATAACAACAACAACAACAACAACAAACAAGCTCTTATGTCACGGAACAGAACTTCTTCTTGTGTATTGTCTAAAATTCATAACTTGTAGTTTTTTGTAAAATAAAAAATAATGCTATAAATTCCTTTTGGCAATTTTTAAGTATGAAATGGTGAAACTTGTAAATTTAAAACTAAAAGTAAATCCAAATCCCAAAATTTTATAGATCACATGTGCGGAGGGAAGGAGGGAATTATAACAAAGCTTTCTGCTAATATTGGTGCTAGAGCTCCAGAACACTGCTGTGAGATGGGGATCGATGGGCAAGCTCGACTGAAACTTTTCATCGCAAATGCATCGATATGTTAACTTTCTGCAAGCAGCAACTTTAAAATGGATTTTTAAAATTTGGTCCAATCAAATATCCCCGAACATCTGCGTATGCTAAAAAAAAATCATACAGTCACTCTTCAGTGACAGTGTAAAGTCTACAGAGCGGAAACTCGAGTGAAATGCGCGTCTTGGTATCTTTCACTAAACAAACAAAATTGCGACGAGTCTCTAACTGCAAATTAGTTTCATAAATTTATGAACCTTCATGTTACCTGACTTATCGACGCAGTTGTGTAGATGTGCTCGATTTTTATTCCGTGACATAAAACCAATCCATGGCCATGCCATTAAGTCTTGTCTAGAATCTCGTGGTGGACAAAAACCGAAAAGCATACCAACACGAGGGGTATGGACATGCATAAAGCTTAAAAAGATTTATCTGAAGTTCTCACCTGAAATGTAATTTTCAAGCGATATTCTTCGCCTTCCTTTATTACAAACGCCTGATCTTTAAGTTTTGTCAGATCTACGGAAAGAGATACATACTGTAAAGTTAAACAGTCATTCTTGTGAAGCAAATGAAAATGAACAGTGAAACGATATATATAATCACAGCACCGTAAACTTTCATTTAGTTAAAAAAAACTTAAATAATAGCAAAGCCAATTTTTTTTCTTGTTTGATCATGAAACTTCCACAACCCCCGGAAAATGTGAAAGTAGTATCAGCGATTATGGAAGGAATCATCAATTTTGTCTTACCGCCGGTCAGATCAATAACCACGTCAGGTCGGCCATCCACAACCAAAGACAGTTTCTCAACTACAACATTCGGTCCACTGGTGTCACCTGTTTCAAGTTTAAAAAAATGTTACTTTATTCGAAAAGTAAAGTAAATATGTCTCTCTGAAGCAATGAACAAACCTGATGCAGCAGCTTCGGCCCCCGCCAAGAGCATTTGCTTGTATCTTACAAGCGATTCATCATCAGCATCTAGTTTCTGAATTTCGTCCAACGTTTTCTGCGCCGGTGCTTTGTATCCAGGAGTCTCTTCTGGTTCATCATTATCATCGACAGGAGATTGTTGTGGTTCAGTGTCTGCCATGATAAAAAGTACAAAATATAAACCCAAAATTCCACAACACACTGAAACTATCCCCTCCTTGCCAGGAAGTAATTCCTGCTTCAGTTCCAAAATGCAAAATGGAGTACCACCCCATGACGTAAACCGGGACAAATATTGAACCAATCCAAATATGCGTAAGATTGGCTGCTCAAGCTGACCAATAGAAACATCTCTTGCTTTCTTGGGCGCTTGCAAAGTTCAAAAATTTAAACTAAACTTTTATATTTAACGTCGTTACGCTGCGATTAGTTCTTATGTTTAAGCGCTCGACAGCACAGATAATGGCGTGAAAGTCGATTTTGCGGAGGGAGAAAAACCAGGGATAATTTCCGTACTGGGGCGTACTTATTTATACATTCAGCTTCATTGTATACGAGAAACAATGCCGTAACGCCTTTGAAGTCAGTGAATCGTTAAGCGTTAAATGTATTCGAAAGTTGTACTCTTTATTTACTTTTTATATTAGAAATACGCGTCATATTTTTGAAGTTTAAAATTTATGTTTACGTTATGATATTTGTTTTTTACAGATAAAGGGAGACTATTTTGAAGAAATCAAATGACGCTGGCTTGCAATAAAAAAACTTTGTTTCTATGTTGAGCAAAAACATGTATATGATCTATTGCCGCACTACATGCATATACCGTAATAGGAAAAATATGTTACAATAATTTGACTAAAAGAACTACGGAAAACTTTAAAATCAATCAGTATAAAACAGTAAATTACTATTGAATCTATAATTTTGTTTAAAGAGTACCAAAACCATGATGCAGACATCCTAAAAATATGTAAAATGTTATAGATTTGAAGTCTACGATCAGCAGCATGCAAAAAGATGGCTGTCAATACTGCGAAACTTGTGTGGGAATGCGATATTTTACGGGCTGCCAATGCAGGCTATAAAAAGCGTCGGTGTTGTGTGACAAAATTTAGGTGCCGAGCTGCCGTGCCAGAATTGAAGACGCTGGTTCTAGTCGAGCTGCATTACGGACAAGCCATAAAGAAATTATTACAATGGCCAATTTGACAAGCGAAAATTTTACCGGGGGTTTCCCGCGTCGAGTATTTCCGTATACGCTTATGCGCAAACAATGTACGGACATTGGGAATCTCACGCCTCAGGCTTGCTTTTTAGTACTTTCCTTGCAATAGTTGAAAATTGAAATTATGTCGATTATTCTCCTTACCAAAGCAATGCAAATACGTTTTAGTATCTAAACTAGAGCAGACACTTCGATCGATCAAATCACCATCAGTCAATATGGGTTTCAGATCCATCTAACACCTCCGTTCGGCTTCAACGTCGTCCACTGACGGGTATAAAGTTTTTGTGGGAGGCTTGGGACTCAGGGTCGTAGCAAGCCTTGGAAAACTGGGGGGGCACCGCCAAGAGCCGAAGGTTGAAGCCCTCTAGGGGGGTCCGGGGGCAT
>JAOBYE010062010.1:0-21337 GCA_025403585.1 Parazoanthus swiftii
GGCTTTGCATAACCACGCCGCTCATGTCGCTCCTTCGCTGATCACGGGGCCTGATCACGCGCTCCTCAGCTGCTGACCATAGGTATCTCCACTGACTAAAAAGTATTGCGTGTCCAGAGGATCATCCATCGCCCATTCATAAGATCGAGATACCGGATCGAAAATAAAACTGACCGGAAGTGCCAACCCCGTCAAGAATAGTGTTGCTGCTCGCCTTACGGCTCGCAGCAATTATCCTAAATTTGAAATTTATTTACTAGTTGCATTTGAACTTTTTAAACTGCTGACCAAATTTGCAAGAATCATCTCATTGATTGAGGCAAATAAATGGAAGATAGGTAGACAGGGTTACAAACCGCTGTTCAACGACTGGATTTTTTTTTGAAAAACGAAATCCATACTAAATTGAAATTCGATATTTCCGTTCCTTCCAATGCTTGTTCGTCGTCCACAATTAATATTTCGTTTTCCATTTGAAAGCCTTAAGTTTTTCCATAACACTATTTTTTGTTTACTTTTGTGTGTTGCGCGATTTAATAGACGCACGGCCGTGCGTCTGTCGAGTTATAGATGCACACTCGCGCCATACATATAGCGCGCAAAAATTTGCCAGCTATGTTCTAAATATTATTTTGATCAACGGAAACCCATTGACTTCAGGTTTCATTGCTTTTAAAGCATTTTTTGATGAGTTCGTATTTGGAAGCTTTTATTTGGGAGGGTTTTTCTTCGGTCACAACACCGGCATTAGTCTACTCCCATCGACAAGGCTTAACGTCCCTGTCTTACCAACTGCGCTAACCTCGCACACCCCTTGTTTTGGCTTATAACAAGTGAGCGGAGTAGTGCATCTAGAAATCTTCAGCTTTAAAATGAGAGTAGACACACGTTAATACGTTATAATCTTATTTAACTGCATGATTGCCTTCAAGGCCCTTGAAACACTGGCAATAATCTAGTCCGCAACCGTATAGTTGAACGAAACCTCAGCTGTAGAGCTACAGTAAAAACTCGCGCGTATATAAGAGCCTACGCCTTTTCAAGTTAGTTTAAATAGGTTCTTATATAAATGATACTTAACTGGGAAGTTAGGCTACTTAGGTTCTTAAACAGGTTTTTATTTTCCAAACAAAAATGTTTGTTCACGGTGGGTATGGCCAGTTTATTTGTGTTGTTATACCACAAGTATAAAAATGCACTAATCTAACTCTAAGCATATTGTGATGCATTATGTAATCACATATCATATATATGCATGCTAATTGTCTCATTGCCAGGGTGTGGCTTCGCTTCGTTAACTGGTAGAGTTTATTTTATTTTAGAAATCGTTGTTTGACTGAATTTTCTCTAAAGAAGAACCTGTTTCAAATTCTAGCTGGGGCTAAAACAGGTTCTTTTTGTGTAAAGGGGGCCTAAATGAACAGTTTTATCCTAATAGATTATTAAATTTTAGGTTTTTATACGCGGGTTTTTACTGTACGGTTCAATTTTATCGTTTTCAAGACTATTATTATCTTCCCTCCAATTATAGCCTGGACGAACAGGCCTGAGGAGAGAGACAAAATAGGGGGAAGGGTTTGTTCGTTCGCGCGGCCAGAAATCCAAGATGGCGGCGGCGATCACAGACTCTGGGATTTTTCCGCGATAAAAGCACCCTCCACCACCTGCAAGCAGGCTGCTCCAATTTTAAGCCCATGGGCTTATATTTGGGTTGGGGAGGGGGCCAGGAACTTCTAATGGGAAGGAACTTTGCGTCTCAGATTTGGAGGGCCTCGGAGAGGCTTGTAGTCGGAGGTTTACGGTATTCTTGTGCTCATATCATTTTGTGCCAGTTATCGAAGAATTTTGTGTTTCTCAAAAAAAAATGAAGCTGCTTCAAATCAACAAATTAATGTGTAACTATCGTGGCCTTGAAACTGACACTTTGTTGTACAGTCGGAAAAGATGGTGATTTCCTCCTCTTTATAACCTTGGAGTTTTAACGCTTTTCATCTCAGCATCAACTTTTGAGAAAAAGCTTTACTCTATGGTACTCAATTTGAGTTTTCCTTGACGTTTGAAGTAAATTTAATACAATTAGCATTCAGTATTTATTTCCTCTAAAAGTGATAAGGTGAAGGGTTTTAAAGGTTTACGGTCATTTGTAAATGCCGCCATTTTTTGATCGTTCTATTATCTCTGGTCCACCTAAAAAGTGTCTTAAATATTTTTTCTTTGTTCAGCAATATTCTTGTTATGTTCTCATATCGAAACCAAGCTTCACGACCTGTGTATTCCTTCTAAAATTTTGTTTTTGTTGCCTTGTAATTAAAGAATATTAAAGAAAAGAAATATTTGTAAATTGTTTAGTGAGTCGATTTGATATCATTAACGACCTGCAGTTCATCCAGACAGATTGTATTAACCAAGGGCAGGTATGGTTTAGACCAATGTCGTAGCCAGCCAGTAGGCCCTGCGGACCCGGGCCTTCAAATTATTTCAGTACGGGAAAAATAACAGTGTTAAAAATTATTTTAGTTACATTGAATAAAAACGAGAAAGGGAACGGATTCTTTATATTTCTTGCTTTGCAATTAATGCTACGTGATTAATAGTCGTTGTGGATGATAGATTTCATTCAGAAAAACAAACTGCTGAATGAATAAAACAATTTTTTAGGAAAATGAATACAAAATAGTTTCAAGCATTGATTAAAGTGCAGCTTGTCTGTCAATTATACAGTTTTCTTTTCTTGCGATATTGGCCTAATGGTTTTTAAAGCAAATAGGAGTACAATAGCTGAGCATGTCAGTATGATATCACTACAATCTTTAAGCCGATGCTAGGTCAAGAGCACGTCAAGTCTTAAATGAAGGAACTCAATTGGTTTTCGAATGATTATCAAATACAATAATGTACTCTCAATTTTCTTAAAAATACGATTTCCCGGGCCCCTGAATATTTGAAAAAAATTCCTGCTCGGCAGTGACGGATCTAAGGGTTTAACACTACTTGGAATGCCAAAAACTATTTTTTTTTCCAATCTAGCATTGGCTCGGGAGGAATATATGCGCTAGGCGATTTCAGACACACAACTTTAAAGGCGCTCGCTCGCCATGGACCTACAATATTTTCAGATCCTGGCTACGTCGCTGATAACTTCTTTCAATAGAAATACACAGCCATAATATTGTACCCAGAGTTCTGTTTTCTTTATTGTAAAAACTGACCGATAAAATGTGCCTGCGATTTATAAATATTTTGATATCTTTTTTTTAAAAAAATGTAAAGCGCCTTTGGTCATTTATGTCAGAGCGCTGTATACATTTTGATTATTTTAATTTTTGTATGTGCGGAACTTATGAATGCATGAATTATTTGACCTATCGCATCTAAACCCCTTCTGTTTTAATTTAACATAAACATCAAAGCTACTTAGTTGTAAAAACATTCATTTCTTCAATTCTTGTTTTCAGCCGTAATCATGCATTAGGTTAACTTGAGCTGTTTTTTGTTGCTCAGACTTCTCCATATATGTTTTTTGTAATATTGTGACCAGGTCTTGGTTCTTTGTGTAAAACAGATGTAGTTCAGCATCTAAAATACACATGCCGTCTGTATCGGCTGTGACGGATCGGTAGGCGGTCGTGGACACTTTTGTATTCGAATTGCAAATAAAGGGACGAACGCTTCAAGCAATATAAAACAATTTTAGCTTGAGTTTGTTTAAAAACATAAAGCGCAATGAACTTCGTACAAAATTATTTGATTCATAAGCAAAAAAGCGACAAGTTCAGTTCCGCAGAGTTTGAAATAGTCGCAGTCGAATTGCAAATAAAAGATCTGTTTTTATGAAATGGGATTTACTTCAAGCATAGAGTAGAAATCTCGTTGGCAACAATAAACGTAATATATCCATAGTTGCAGTCAAAAAGGATACGAATTAGATTGATCACTGAAGCCGATAACTCTGCAAAATGATTGTTTTGAAAAACAAACGGGTGAATGGTGTCATTAACTTTCAGCCATCGAAGAGAGAAATATGTTAAAATTGCAAATTATCTGAAGATTAGTATTCCCTTTGTCACTCTTATGGCTTCCACAGTACAGCTTTTCCATACGCGAGAGATCAGATAAATAGTTATCGATAACCACATTGGCATTTGCGTGGCTAAAATCGCAACTTCGTCGCAGGTTGTCGCGATTTGGTTTAACTGTCGATGACTATCTCACAAACGAGAAAAATTAGTTCATAGTTGTCGATAACAAAGCAGCGATGTAGGTTATCGATAACAAAGGTATTTTTCTTTTTAAAAAGTATGGCTCGTTAGTATTCAATAATTAAATTTTTGGCAGTTTGTAATCGATGACTTGGAACACGCACAGAAATTTTTAGTATCGATTATTTTTTCGACAACCAATAGTTAAAGATAACTATTTCCTTCGTCTGCTGAGGCCCTAAAAATAATTTATTCTGATCGTTCACTCTGCACTTACTGCATTTCACAAACATATATTGTTTTACTCAATTTAGTGCGTCAAAAAATATTACTAACAATTAGTGAATAATGAGCGAGGAAAAAGGTATTAATATTAAATTGCGACTAGTCCATTGTGATATAAAAGCAACTTTCCATCACAAATGTATAATGTATATTAATCACCAGCCGCGTTACTGGCAGTTAAGTTTTTCAAGTCTCAAAGATAAACTACTAATAGAGAAATGAAACTCGTTTTGTGTATAATGTAACTGGTATATGTAGACTTTAACATATGCAGCCGGATTCCTCGTTTCTGATCTTGTTTTGACTTATAATTCGCGAAAAATGACTATACATATGTATTTTAAAAATATGTTTGTGATCAGAGTACTGATTCGATCAGATGCGCTTAAATGGATTAGTAATCATTACTGAAGAAAGCTACTCAAACGATTTATGGACACGTTCAAAACTGCAGACGTTTAGTCTGAAAGGGTTTGCTTCTTTATTTTAAGTAATAAACTGCTTCGACGGAAAAAACAGCTTAATAGAAGCAGCACAGAAGTTTGCTTTGTATGTACAAACTGTTCCGTATAGATGCTTATTACCAATGAACACTCCTTTCACTTCTTTCTTCAATCGTGGTCAGAAAGGTTCTTAGCTTTCCTGCAAAACGAAAGAGCGGCAGTGCTATCATCAAAGTACCAAATAAAGCACAAAAACTTGCGATCATTTTTCCGCCATTAGTAATCGGTACCATGTCGCCGTAGCCAATAGTGGTAATGGTGATAATTGACCACCAAAACGTACTGGGGACGCTGGTAAAAGTACTCTTGTTGTTTTCCATCTCCACAACATGCATAGTAGTAGCGCTAACCACCATGAACACCATTGCAAATGTGATTAAATGTTTTAACTCACTGGCACCGGAAATGAAAGTAGAAACAAGAATTTGAAAGTTGCTGGAGTATCGCAGGAGTTTAAATACTCGCACTAAGCAAAATATGTCGAGGATGTTGAATACTTTTTTTGGCGCTTCGGGAAAAGCGACCTTCACAGTGAGAAGGACGTAAAAGAAAAAGATTGTTAATAAGTCAATTATGCCAACCCATGTCCGAAAACAAGCGCGTTTGCTAGGAGATACAAGAACTCTCACCGCGCATTCGAGACTAAACCAGCCATAACAAACCACATCGAAGGAGAACCACAAGTTGTTCGCGAAATGAGATTGCTGCGAAGGGAATCCTGGGGTTCCAGTGTCTGTGGAGCTGTCATTGAACTGTTTATTTAACAATTCCTGTAAATACTCTACCGTTCTCAAGCACGAAGTCACTACTGATAATACCACAATGAACTGAGAGAAAAATCCCAAATATTTAGCTGTTGTTGATGAATTAGGAGACTCAAAAATCTCCCAAAGCTTCCTTTGACAGGGATGCAAATGTCCAGAGTCTATCTTGTTGCCAAGAATTACCCTTTTGTACATCCGAGAGGAAGGCTCATTTTCGTCAGGAATTTCAAAATACCTTATTTCGTCTTCAAACACTTTTTTTGGTACGTTTTCCGGGCAGCTAATTCTTCCTCCGCTCTGGTAGAAGAACAAAATGGCTTCGAAAGCTACTCTGTGACGGTCGAAAAAGTATTGCTCTCTGCATGGATCGTAGTATTTCACTCTTTTTGATGGTGATCCGAGGAGAGTTTGAGGAAACTGTTTCAGCAGTCCGTCTCGCACTTCAAACACGGCACCGCTTACATTTACTGTGATTCTATCGGAATTAACGTTTTCATGTTGTGGTTCGCCAGCGATTGCCATTGTTGGAAATTCTTATTCACACCACAGTCAAATGATTCCCTTTGGTAACCAACTTCTCGCAGTTTCCAACTAAAGTGTTAGTGTTACCACTGTGAGTAAACACATTTTTTTCATGTAACAAGGCAGCAACTCTTTAAAAATCCAATTGCTTTTATACCAAAACAAACGAATAAAAACTTCAGTCAAAACAACATTCAGCGTTATTCGTTTCTACTGTGAATGGGAAATAATCCAGCGAGTTCCGACGTCGGCTCAAGCACTGAAGCGGTAAATAATTCACCATGCTGACAGTAATTCTTGAATGAAATTATTAAATCCCGATATCGATTCAGAAATGCAGATAAACAATAACTAACTTCGTAGTGAAACTTGCGCGGGGCGGAGTCAAATATATGTGAAAACCCAGGGTTATAATTGCTGTGTAATTTTCGGTTTAAGTTACTGTCGTTTCCACTTTGGACTGATGTTCTAAAACCGTGGCAAAATTTGGTTTAGGGTTCGAGTGATTATTAACATCGGTATAAGTTTCAGACTGTGGCTTCTTCTTTTATTGTTTGTGAGCAACAACTATAAGTTTGTTGGAAAATACTAAAAATTAAAAGGCTGTCAATTTGATGGAATCATGTCAAGCTCTGCTTTCAATATGCATCGCAAATTCGTCGTATTGTGATTCGCGGTGGCCAGATTGTTTAAATAAAATAAAAAAGCACTATATGCAAATACTTTAATTACAAAGAAAATACAAATTACATCAGTAGAACATTCGCTTTTAGGTTTAAAAATAACACACAAGTTTTGCATTTTGCTGTTCTTGAATCTTGAAAACGGTTATTTTGGAGGAACAAAACGAATCAGCAGGTTTTAACAATTCAATTGACGCCAGATGGCGGAGGGCCCGTTAGTACTCAGGGCTAAGATAAACACGATGCTTTATGTTAATGAATAATGGCACAAAAAATCATTGAACAACTCAACTCAGCGCCTGATCTGCAATTCAAACAATATACTTCCAATAATAGAACCTGAGGTAAAGTATTGTAGTCGATAAATCCGTTTCCGATTTTCGTTCAAAACAAGTGTTTCGGTGACCGTTTGAAGTTTATTTTGAAGCTTATTTTTGAAAACCGATGAAAATTAAATTACTGATTTCAAGTTTGGCGGGTGGTCCACTTTCTTTTCAGGATAACTTTTCAATAATTTTCCCTAATCGAAAAGGTACCGGCTATTTGTGACATTGTTTTTGAAGTCATATTGTGAGAATTTTCGAATCTCGAGTGGATATCCGCCATGCACAATACTTGCCACCTGCTTGGTCTCAATTTGATTTTTAAAAAGCTTGTTTCTAATGTCGTCCAGCTAGTTTACTTTCAGAAAATAAGATGACCGACGCTAGTAATTGTCCATATTGGAATTAGTGTTGTAATACTTCCCCGGCTGTGCAGTTACACGACAGCTTACCACCGATCACCCCGAGATTAAATCCGGGAATGGGGTACTTAAACTAAGTTTGGGTAGGGGCAGCCAAAAATCCCGTTTATAAGAAAAAATTCTAGGAAATTCACACCCTTTTCATGATTATGAGCTCAAATTTCACGCAGTTATACGCTAAAACATGTAATATTTAGACCCTTTTTAGGATACACTTTCGAAAATCCAGAAAAATTCCTACGCTGTTTATGATCAGACGGTCGGAGAAGTATACCTTGAAAGGTCTTCGCATAGCTTACATATGGGAGTGCCCCCAACCTTGGGATTGAATCCGCAAAACAAATGCGCAAGTTACATCTTTTCGACCTTGGCAAGAGATTGTTTATTTGGCGGTTACAACCTTCTCTGAACATTGTACGAAACTCTTCTCACACAAAAGGCCATATACAAAAATTGCAACGGAATAAAGCCTTAGCGTAGTGATATAAGAAAATACCCGGCTGTATTTGCACATAAAAACATCAAGGTTGAACTTGTAGAATTTTTAAGAATTTTGCTACCAAATGCGACTAATTAGATAGCGGAATGAATGCCTTTGGTCAGCCAAGAAACCACTGACTATTGCGTGCTGAGTTAAAGAAGTCAAAATCCTGTTTGCAGCACTATTGCAATGCACCCATTAAAAACGCACCACAAAACCTAAACCCCATTAAGCGTAGTCACATTTATTTACATTTTATGCTTTTCAGAAACAAATGACAACCTTTTGTCTTGAAACCAGCTAGTTGTGGGCCACGCCTACCAAACATGTTAATAATTTAAGTATTATTGGCAACAGACCATTTGTCTTCGACAAGAAGCCAGCAATTTTGGTTCTGTTTTCGGGTAAACTTCGTTCTACTTGAAACTTATCAGGCTACTCACCACTGACAGCACCCACTTTGATCCGTGACATGGGTAACGTAATCACATAATAGCAATGGTAACACACCTCATAGGATTGTTAAAACTAGGTCATCAAAGCAAAATAGCACAAAACAGCCCACGTTCTAACTCAGAACTTCGGAGTTATCCTAGTTCATAGTTTCCTTGGGGTAACTGACAACATATCAAAGTATCAAGCTTACATTATCGCTATCCCGCACGAATTACGGGGAAAAGAGTTTTAGCTACAGCGAAGCAACAATGTGCCACTCCCCTTCCAACGCATTTTGCTGACAAATTTTGTAGTACTACTACAGTGTGATGTTACTATTTCTCGAATTCAGGCTATTTTTTGTAGTATTTTAATCACTTTATCATATTAATAATAACAATGATAATAATAGCTTATAATGATAATAACAATAATAATAATAATAACTAACTCAAACTTGAAAAGCGCTATCATTAGCGCCTTAAAGTCAAAAATACAAATACTGAAAAGTAGATAAATGTAGGCAAAAACTAAGACTGCTAAAACATACCAGCAATATCAAACTGGGGAAAACAAAACAAAACAAAGCAACTTTTAATGTTATATAGCTCGGTTTGAATATATCTTAAAGCCATACGCAAGAGCCAAGTTTTAAGTTTCCGCTAAAAAGTAAGAGTATTGATATAGTTGCGAATATCGTAGCGAGTGGAGTTCCATGCATGTAAAGGAACAGGGCAGCGCGCCACCTTAGGTTTCCAAGTGATGAGATAGCTCATAGAGAAGCTTCTGATTGGATGAGCTGGAATTGTTTTCGCTGGGACTGCGAAAACAATCCCAACTCAAGGAACCTAAATTAGCATTTAGGTTCCTTTCCTTGGATAGCCTTATAAAACGGTGCATGATGAGATTTTTACAGCAAATTCTTTGCTCAATAAGAATCCAAAGAAAATTGATAGGCAGACGAATTACGTGGCCATACTTTTAGACAGGTAGACGAGTCTTACAGCAGAGTTTTGAACATAACGGAGCTTTTAATTTCAGGACAGTTTTTTCTTGGCTATAATTACGAAGTAGAGGTTACATTAGTCGATTCGCGAGGTTATTAAAGCATAGATAATGGACTTGGTAGTGTCTGGAGTGAGAAATCTTTGAATTATGCAGTAAGTATTTCTGATTTACAACGAGGCACTAAGTAAAATGTGAATCATCAAAACAATATTTTGAACCGAAGAGTTTGATCGCAGGCAGAAATGGAATCTAAGTAAGACTCAAGACGGTAGATAGCTGAGCTTGAATAAAAAATTGCAGCATCAAATTTACCATTTGATTTTGACCATGACATTGAAGCATCCAATTTTATCAGCAATTTTGAGAAAGGTTTCTGGTTGTATTTCTAAGTGCTAAAGGATTTACCATGTGCAAAAAACTAATGACAATGTTTTTGTAATTTTTGTTACCATTTTTAATTTGATTTTTGACATGCAGTTGTCTGCCAAACTGCAAAGTAAGTTTCAAGTTGTCCTAAATCGTTCGTCTGTCATAAGTTCTTCTCTGGCCCGGCTCATTCGAATTACTTGGTTTTTTGTGTGTGTTGAGTCCACTTTTCAGAGCTTAGTCTTAATTGGTTTCAGTTTCACTATTATCACTAGCTGCCCTCGCGGATCGGGGGGGGGAGTTGTCATATAGCCACAGCCTGCGTTATTCCTACCTGGCCTCAGTGGACTTTCGATTGATTTCTAGTTATCTTTTAATAATAGACGCAAAAACTGCCTGTATCTGCTTCAATTTGGAAGGGTGGACATGCTAAAAAAAAGCCCCGCGGGGACTGTATTTGAAATGTATTGTAAATTGCATACGCCAGATATTTCTGCGGAGGAAGGATTATAGACTTGCTACAAGTCGACTCTCAGATAATTTTTTCGGAGGATTATTTTTTTCGGAGGAATAAAATTTAAAAAAAACCGAGCGCGAAGCGTTTGGGCGAGCGGCGATCGAAGGCGCGAGAGAGCTTGACGGGAGACCGGGTGCGGTCCGGTCTCTTCAAGCTCGGCGCACGCCCAAGCGCTTCGCGCTCGGTTTAAATTCCTCCGAAAAAATCATCTGCGAGTCGACTTGTAGCAAGTCTAGAAGAATTACTGTAGTTTGCGGCAATAATTAATTCGTAAAATCCAGTGTGATCTATTGCAATATTCATGTAGCAGAATCTCGTTTAGTTTTATGACAAGAAATATCTGTCTACAAAACTCAAAAGGACCCGACATCACTATTAGCTCATTTATGTCCTTTTGTTTAAACCTGGCAGACGCCAGCTGCAAATGTGAAATAGCTTTTAAGGTTTAGGGTTGTGACGCCCTTAAGCTAATATACAAGTAATAAAAGCAAGACTGCTTTTAAAAATA
The DNA here is from genome assembly GCA_025403585.1 of Parazoanthus swiftii. Taxonomy (NCBI): domain Eukaryota; kingdom Metazoa; phylum Cnidaria; class Anthozoa; order Zoantharia; family Parazoanthidae; genus Parazoanthus; species Parazoanthus swiftii. The sequence continues at coordinate 11,017 of JAOBYE010062010.1, forward strand.
TAAAGATTGATTTTTTTATAAACAGTACTTTCGGTGATATACGTGAAGAGGTCAGTCTGTTCCCATTTGTTGACATAAGAAGTCATTCACTGGCAACTTTGATTCAGCACCATTTTCAGTGAATCAGAAACCTTTCGAAACTGCGGCAAAACAATCATCAAAGAGCCAAACAGAGCAAGAAAACGTGCAATTACACGGGTTTTTTTTTAATAAGAACACAGAATGGCCAAAACTTAAGAGCTATTTAAGAACAAGCTTAGGCTCGGCCGGGCTCAATAGCTAAATTTCTAAACCTGGGATAATCACTGGAAAAATCATCACGGGAAAGTGAATCAGCGACCGCGGGGATGAATTGATCAAAAATACACCCGCCGAGCAATTCGTTTTCAAATACATGTATTGCAATACCTTCGGCTTAGTTTTTATTCGGTTCAAGCCACATATAGAAATAAGATCAATTTAAGAAGAATTTGAGGCTCAAATCGCCAAAAAATAAAGAACAATGGGCCTCGGACAATATTACTGGTTCTATAATAAAGTGTGTATTTTCATCGCTGATATTAAGAGGTACTAGTCACCACATTCATTGGTCGTAAAAGTGACAAGGGATACCATAATGTGCTCGGAACACTCGTACAAAACAGGTCACAGAAGACTTGTCCACAATTAATGCGAAGGCCGGACAGGAACGTTGAATCAACAATTTGATTATATTTTTCAGATTAGTGAAGAAGTTTCAATACGCACTGTGGACAAGATATATCTAGGATGTTGCGCCTGGTGCATGTTGTAACTAATTTCCAAATTTGCACATCGCAAACATGTCCGCTACGCCAACCCAAGTGCCGAAATTTCTTGCTACAAAACCCAGAGTGAACTATCCATAACAAACCACATTGAAACTACTCTAAAAATCACTCGCAGGCTTAGCAACTGGACGTTACTAAAACCCGGAACGGGGAACGGTCAATATGAGTCGGGGAGCGGTCAATATGAGTCGGGAAACGGTCAATATGAGTCGGGGAGTGGTCAATATGAGTCGGGGAGCGGTCAATATGAGTCGGGGAGCGGTCAATATGAGTCGGGGAACGGTCAATATGAGTCGGGGAGCGGTCAATATGAGTCGGGGAGCGGTCGATATGAGTCTGGGAGCGGTCGATATGAGTCTGGAGGTGTGAGAATCTACAAGTTTTTCGAAGTTGGGGGTTTGAACAATTAAGAACGTCAAAGATCGCTGCACATATTGTAAATATTGACCGTTCCCCGTTCCCTGTTCCAGGTTTAAGTAACGTCCTTAGACCTTAGTAACTGGTTTCTCCGGCCGCGCTGTCACTTGGTTCAGTTTCTAGTAAAACTTGCAAATTTCCCCCACAGGAGGTTCTAAACTAATTCCATTTTATGGTTCACGGTGTTGACACTGCGGAGCAACTTAAAAATAAAACCTCAAGTTTTCAGTTTTCATTATAATGACAAAAGGGAAATTTTGATTAACGTGTGTCAATTTTTGAATAGCGACCTTTAATAACGATCCATTATGTCGAACGTGCTCAATAATCTAGTGTTACTGCTAATCGTTATATCATGTTATCTACGTTTGAGAAGTCATTACTACTTGCTTATTTTATTGCATTTCATTGCCTTCAAAAGTGATATCTTAGCTCGATTTTTTGAAAATGCAAGCAGCCAATATGGGTAATCCAATAGAACGTCGTGAGAAAAGATCGCATGTGTTTTGTCAGTTTTAACAAAACACAACTGATTTTTTTTTTTGCCGAATTGCACGACGTTAAAATCGGTGCCTGGCAATGGACATTCACTTGGCCAGAAAATATCTATAACTAGTCGCTTCCACCTCGAGGTGTAACTGTTAAATGTACAGTTGGGCCCGGCTGTTCAAAAGGTGGTTAACTTTAACACTGGCTTAGGTAAAATTTAAAAGTGCAACAACTTCTCCAAGAAATATGTTTCCAATTTTTTTTTAAAACACTGTTCAGGGTTTCCAAGGAAAGCCTGAACCGAACGCAAAGTTGCAGCTCAAACTTGGTTTAAATCCTCGTCGACTTTCGAACAACTCGGCCCAGGCTTTTTGACGCGCGAGTCCAAGGAGGCCAGTGACAACAAATATGTAGGTTGTCAGATATGATCAGTTTGCTCGTTTTTACTTTGCATTTAGCGTGACAGTTAGCAAGGATATTCAGCCATGCTTCAAACCCCTCAACCCTCTTCCAAGTCTCTTTCAACCTTTTTTTACATATCTTGATGTAATAGCACAGTATAACCTTTCACTTGTTTTATTTTCTATACCAGCTGTATACTTTGTGAACTCTAGAGCTGTATTGTTGAACTCTTCGATTAGTTTCAGTTGTGTAATGGTGTCATAGAAAGGTACTCAATTCACAATCTTTTGCGTAATCAATAAATATGTTTGCATGGTCTTTCCGAGACATGTATCACTGAAACATAAGATTTGTTCTTTGATGCCCTCTTTATGGTCACATTAGGTAAACGTAGCAGCTCCTTGCTTTAATGGTTAATACAACTACTTAACGTTATCTTGATTTAAACAAGAATATTTTGACAGCCTTCTTCAGTTTGACTTTTCGTGCATCTTACATACTTGTTAACCCGACTTCTGACATCAGGCAGTGTCGACACTGGCCCTTCCGAGAGGACGTGGTAGTGGAAGTCTTTGAGATTAAATAGTTTTTGTCCAAGTGCTGTTTCTGTCTCATTTCGCAATTCAAGGAAGAACTGACGTCCAATCATATATGCTGTAAGACTTCCGGGGTTTCTTAGGGAACGGTTAATTTCGTTTTCAATGACGTCACTAGGAATCAACCATAAGTATTTGCGATACAATTGGAAAACTTTATTGTTCGACATCTTCTTGGAATGAAGTCCCGTATCAATAACCAACCTTAAGGCCCTCCATATCAAGGACCTAACCACTCCGTACTCTTGCACGAGGTCAAGCTTGGGAAAATCGTATGCTGCAGGAACAAAAAACAGACAGGATGAGAAACCAATCTGATTTACAACATGTGACTCAGTACTGGAGAAAAATGCGAGTGTTGTTTAATGCTCAGTTTTTGCCAACGTTTACACGCTGGGCCGGCGGAACGCTTTTGCGAGTGGAGCGACTATGAGAAAACGAGTCGAATAGCTATGAAAGTATAGCATAACATTTGCTCTGCCGGCTGTAATACAACTATACGTTTAATCATTTCCATTTATGCTTTGTTTTAGTTGTGCTAAGTAGGCCACTGGGTTAAGAAAGAAAAAAGATCAATTATTTTCGATCAAAAGAAGGTAAAAGATGAAACATTAAAATAGTTACAGAATAATGTAAACAGGGGTTGTGACCACCAGCAAAACTGATCCTTGCTCTGTGAATGATTGGGAAGTGGCTTGTACAGTGTAGGAACTGGAATTCGCTAAAGAATTGCACAAAAGGCAAGGGAAGGAATCAGGTAAAATCCTTCCCTAAGTATCCTTTCAGTTCCAACCCTAACGAAAATATGCCTCTTAGGGTTGTTTCGGTTACAAGACCTGTCTTAATTTTCTTACGCTTGTGTTAGACTTTTTCATCAAAAGTTAAAGATTTCATTTCGGAGACTTCTTGAACCTTTTTTTTGTAAGTGTGTAGCTAACATTTCTTACCAAAAGTTGTGAAATGAAAGTGAACGCCTTTTAAGGTGTCAGTTTTTTTATTAGGATTGCTACAATAAAAATTTACTATACCTTCCTCTAACTTCTTCCCCAGTGTAACCAGACCACCCATATTTGTTATTTGGGCTGTTGTCCTATCGTTATTTCAACCCGTTCCAGTTAGGTAAATATTCGTTAAATATGCCAGGAAACTAATCGTCTGGGCCTGGTTGCTCAAAGAGTAGATAACTTCATCCAGCTTAGGAATCCCACTGATGATCAGTTGCTTTTTTAATTTTTTTAATATTTTTTTTTACTATTATTTTAAGAAACGAGTTGTGTCCTTTGTGCAACTCAAATTTGTCAGCTGTCTGCTCTGACGACAATTTGACAAATTGCAATTTTTATCATAAGGTATACATAGTACGCTTACCTGGGCTACATATATCTGATAGACTGAAAGAATATGATTTGATTAACTCTTACGTTTTTGTACATCCCGCCTGAGGACTGGATCTTCTGCGTAAGTGGCCCAACCCTCCTTGAAAACAAAGTATTCGTTTCTTGACATGAGATCGTTCCTGCATTTTACCCTATTATGCAAGAAACAAATACACGTAAGACACAGGTTAAATAATATGGTTACAACGGCACTGGTTGAAGTGAAGACACGCAAAACAAGATTAAGTACAACTGACTATTCAAATCCAAAAACTGAGCCCCATCTGCTCCTCCGAGCAATCCCCGAAGATTTGATCTGACGGTGAAGTTCCCAGTAGCCGGCAAGTCTGAACTTCTAGAGCGTTTGGCACTAGAATCAAAACTGCAGTAGTAATATCCCCATCAAATTGCCATCAGTCTGTAAATCAGCATTAAATACTACAACTATAACACAAAAATACATAGCGGTTCAAACTCGCGTTACAAATGAAAAATTTCATGCATAGGCGAGAACTTGCAAGGGAAAAAAGGAGAGCATGTTGATCGGTAAACAAAAAAATTAGTAGGATAAACTAGTTAAAAAAGTAGAATTAAATTCTAATTTATTTCTGGTAGTTTTTTAACATTAAGACTATTATAGATACTCCATTATACGAGTCCGCGTCTTCGAAAACATCAGTTAATGTTTTTTTATTCTCCTGAAGTGAAAAAAATATTTACTAGGTTTCTTTCGGTCGCTTGGTATCTCTTACAGCTATTGGCACCATTAAGTGAGAAAGCATTTTCTTGTGTACTTGAGATGCCGATGATTTTGTGTTAAGGAAGGTACGTTTGAACTTCCAGAAATTAATGGGTGCGATACTGTTATTAACGCCATACATTAACCTACAGACAGATTCGTAATATAAAAAGGCAGAATTGTAGCATCGACAAAGGAATTGCAAGCGTGTTCTTTTTCTGTCTTTGAAATAAACTAAAGAATAGTACGCTTTTGGAGAAAAGTGATTCTGTCAAGATAGATTTTAGGTGCATTCCCCATACAATAAGTGCGTAAGCTACATAAGGTGCGATTTGTGACTTGCAGACATTTACTTTTAGCAACAGAACTGATCTGTGTTTTTTTTCAAGGAACATTTTTGTCGGATATTGGATGCAATCTGTACATATATAAGTGACATTTCTGTACTCTATTAATTCGAGGGTGATAAATAGGTTTCTTGGTAGGGCAGAAAATAACAAAACTCCGGTTGTTCAATGTTCAAAATTAATTTGTTAATTGAGGTTAGCCAACTAATAGATGATGTATTTCTGGTGCTTCTAAGGATTTACCTAAAGGCTAAAGGATGATAGTGTTACCTACAACAGTTACCTATTGACAGCGGTGATTGTCATTTGCGTATAGTGAGAAAGGAAGTGGAACCATAACTGAACCTGAGGTATACCACAGGACGGAAGTTCCAGGCTGCAAACTTGCCGATTTGTTAATTATTGGAAAATAACATCTGCTGCGGAAGTTTTGCATTTAAACCCTAAGAGGAGCAAATTTTGTTTATTAAACAAAGTGGAGTGAGGTGGTTGATGCGGGATAGTGAATCGAAACCAACAATCAAGAAACACGGATGGCGACCAGAACCCCGCGGTGTTAGGCCGAATGAGACTAAACCAGTTAGAAAGCAACTAAAATCTAAATCATTTCTAGTGAGACGCGAGGCATCCCTTATGCATGCAGGGGCGATGTCATTTTGTTACATCTCGAAAACAATAAGTTCACATGGGAGATAGAACCTTTCTAACACTAACCAGAAGTTATCGAAGTACCCTTTTAATTGTAAATGGTGACCTGGAAACACTTCGTGCGCCGTCTCTGACCACAACTTGGGGCCCATGCGGTCGGCAAAGAACGGAAGCTCGTACTTCGCTGGCAATAGACATCGCCGCATGATGTAGCCATATGTTGGTACAATAAACGTGGTTGAAAAAGAGATCCTGGGGCTCACGGGGCATGTTGGTGTGGTCTTCTTTGGGCCCGGCTGAGTATGAAATGCTCGGACCATGCGAGCTTGGAGGGTGGTCATTGTGCTACGGGCATACTCCAGCCATTTTAACATCGTAGCATATCTAACTGGGCAATTCTTCTTGGCATTTTCTAAAAATAAAAAACAACGAGGGATGATTTAGTAATACAAATTGACTAGTTCTATTTACGGTCACTACAGTTTAAACTACACCTCGGAAGGAACTATTGAACAAGGTGGCTGGAGTGGAGTCAGTTCATAAAAAAGTACGTACACTCGTGATCTATAAAAACGCGGCACAATTTGATAACTGACGGAGTTCAAGATCGAATCTAACAGAACTTTTTTGTTCTCCGCAATCCCAAAATACGATGAGCAACGTCAAATTTACGTAGATAAAAAAAAAATTGCAGAGCTTATTTAGCGCTTTATACGTAATGCCTCGAAGCGCTTTACAATCAATTACAAGGCTAATGACGTTCTCAAACTTTCCATACAGTAACACAAGCCCAAGCTCGTCGCTTTTCCACTAGAGTATTCATTATCGTATGACTGGTGTGGTGTACACTGGATAAGTTTCTATTGAGCTAATCTGTGATGCCATCAGTAACCAATGAGATCGCGAGTTGCATCAGCCCGATTGTACAAGGTAAACATCTAAAGTAGTCACTTTTTCCGTTCTTCCTTATCCTTCCTTTTGTCCTTTCCACCTACATTTCTTCCTTCCATCTTTCATTTCTTTCTTACTTCCTTCCTTTCTTCCTTCCTCCCTTCCATCTTTCCTTCCTTCCTTCCTTCCTTCCTTCCTTCCGTCCGTCCGTCCGTTCGTCCGTCCGTCCTTCCTTCCATCTTTCCTTCCTTCCGTCCGTCCGTCCTTCCTTCCATCTTTCTTTCCTTCCTTCCTTCCGTCCTTCCTTCCTTCCCTCTTTCCTTCCCTCTTTCCTTTCCTCTTTCCTTCCTTCCTTCCTTCCTTCCTTCCTTCCTTCCTTCCGTCCTTCCTTCCTTCCTTCCTTCCACCCTTTTTTTCGATCCTCCCTTCTTGTTTTACAAAACGCACCATAATTAGAACAATTTATGTGCGCTTGCTTGTAGGACTCGTTTTCCGGGAAAGGTTTGTCATTGAAGTACATGACTGTATTGTTCAGATGCAGTTTGAATGCAAGAACTGCTTCCGTGACGTTTTCGGTTTTCATCCACTTCTTTGCTATATCCTCAGCTTGCTGGTAGTTTTCGTTTAGTATTTGCCATCCCAGATCGTGTACATAATCTGTTAAGTAATAGAAGTGTAAACGAAGAGTTTATTAGACAAATTAAAGCCGGGTATATTATATGAATTTAAATATCGTTTAACAGACAAACTTCCGTTCAGATGTGTTTGTTTTTCTCAATTTTTCAAACATACAGGTCTATTAACAGAGTTGAACTGATTACAAATTTAAGCTGTTTCTGATCTGAAACAGGATCTAGGGTTTGTTGTGTTAACCCGAAGAGTAATTATTTGCATATAACGATATAAACAGTGCATAATTCAAGCAAGCCAATAACAATCTACCACCAACTGACTATCACTAAACACCGACTGAACATTTCTGTAGGGAATACGAGTAAAGCTAGGACCTTAGCAATCCTTGAAAAACTGAGGGACACCGCTGAGAGCGAGCCTTCCATGGGGGTCTGGGTGCATTCTCCGGGAAACTTGGAAAACTAGTTTTTCTGAAAACGCATTTTTCTGGGTTTTAAACGCGATTTGAAACAAAATCAGAGTGTTTTAACTAATAAAATATTTCCCGTTTTCCTAAGACTTGGGGATATTTGCTGAACTTGCCACTTCCATATTTTGCATTTTATTGGAGTCATACAAAGCTTTATTATTGGGAAAACCTGGCCTTAAAAGGGACGGTCTCAGCTGGATTAGGTAATTGCAATGGAGCTCTCTTATTGGTTCCTCTATTTCTAAGCTGTCAACTTAAATCCTACTTGCAAAGGGTTCAAACTGACAACGTGGTTTCCTTAGCCATTTCAGGAAACAATGTTGCCTCTACTTGAAAAAACAGTAACGCAAAAGTAAGAAAAAAGTAGTAGCTAAATATTGCTATTCAACCTAGTGTAGGTTTGTATAAAATAAAGCCAGTACAGTACTCCACTTGTCATAACGAGTTGAATTAATGTTTTGTACACCGAATAAAACAAGGCGTACACAAATAGACTTAACTACATAATTACGGAACTTTGGGGGGAATTTTAGCCTTTCACAAAAATTTTTAGAAAACATATTGGGAATTTTAGAAAAAAAAAATTGATAATGCGAGAGTTTTAATAATAATAGTAATAATAATAATAATAATAATAATAATGTCTTTATTTCAAACAGATAAAAATACATATCCATTTTCACAATTTATAATCCGATGGTTAAAAATGTTATCCTAACTATCTACCGCTAAGTTATATCTAAAAATTAATCTATTTACAACTTTGATTACGAAGCCGTCTAGATGACTTTTTTTAACTTTAGGCATACACTCGAACAATGGGTGATTGGACATTGTATTGATTTCTTAAAATTGTTTAAGTCTGTTTTTTCCAATAAAATATAAATATTCAAATGAGTAGAAATATATTTTCGCTTAAAACATCTTGTTAAAAATCTTTGTACAGTAGTCATTTCTGGGGAGGAGGCTCCATATATAACGATTCCATACAACATTTTTGATAAAACAATGCTTTTAAAAAAAATTTAGAGCAATGTGAACCCTCTCCGACGTTTTGGCAACATTTCGCTGGCAAAAACTTTGACAAAACATTTTATTTTTATTTCCTACCGACTAAGACGGGCCGGCTCAGTACAATCACACGCTATAGCAGTGTCTACAGCAATAAATCAGCGGTTTTTCGTGGAGTCGTTTACATTACAAATTACTAGCGGTTTTTTCACCAAAATGGGCCTACAGCGCATCTAAGCAGCGGGTTCTCGCCGTAGTTTCAGATCCCACAATTTACGATTACAACTCATTCTTTCTTGAGATGTCGCTTTAAAAAACTGAGAATTTTCGAAAAAATTTAGAGAAACTTCGGAGAATTTAGACATTTCTGAAAGAATTTTAGAGCATTTTTCGGGAAACTCCGGAAAGAATTTTAGGCCATTTTTCGAGAATTATGTAGCTAAGCCTACTTACAAATCTGCGTGTGGAAATATAAGTTCAGTTTTCTTCCACAGTTTTCTTGTTGCCTGTTTGGCAGCGTGATCTTACCCTGCTTCTTTACAAACATGGTACTTACCAGCACTTATGTTATCAAGTGTAGTGACGTGAGCGAGCAGTTGGTTATACGAGGCAGTTCCATTTATCAGTTCTCCCGTTGGCAGTCTTTTGCTTGTCTGGTTTTGAGTCCTCGTTCCATTATAATAAACAAATTCAAGTGGTCTAGTGGTCATGCCCCTGGAGATATTACTCGGTGGACAGTAAAGTAGATATTCTTCTAGATACTTGAACAGATTGGCCAAAGGTGTTCCAATGCAAGCCACTAAAGTGTCATCCAAAGAGCTCGACATGTTTTTGCTATATTTTTGCTTCCACTGGTCATGTGCTTCAGGTGAGACACGCGACAGAAAACCTTTGAAAGCAAAGGTGCTTGTTGACAAGATGTCAGTGGCATTTGTGAAAGTCTTGACAGCGAGCACCGTTTTGAGGCACTGAATCCCAACTCGGCATTCCTCGACTGATCTTACCATGCCAACTTTCACTCCCATTCTTACGTTGGTTTCATACTGTGTTATGCTCTTTCCTATTCCCTGCAGCCGTTCGAGAACTTCCTCCATGTCTTCCAAAGATACGGGTTTATAATGTTTGGCCACCATCGCAACGTAACGCGGAGTGAAGGTGATGGCTTTGGCGTTGCATGTGGCTCCTCTACCTCCCGCGTTTGGACCAAGCATCCACGCACCTGGTGAGAAGGACGCGTTTTATGGCTCTGTAAGGTTACTACTCGAGTTTGCTTAATTTATCTACGAATTATTGATGATTTGCTTTTATAACAAATAGGTGAACCGCGAGAGATATAAACACTTAAGGACACACACATACGTGCATACACACAGACACACACACAAACAAGCAGGCTGACACCGAAAAAGCAGAGATTAACATCTACACCTGTTTATGTGGATAGTGTAGGGATTTAAGAAAGGACGGAAAGGAGGGAGGGAGTCGGGAGGGAGG
>JAOBYE010062121.1:0-21336 GCA_025403585.1 Parazoanthus swiftii
TCATTTCTGATATACTTATACCTTGGCGCATAACGTGTGACTCGCGCATTGATAGTGACATATGGGGCGTCATGATCGCTAATAAGCGGACAGGGGATAACATCCGTGTTAATGTATAATATGACTTGTTACCAAAAAGAACTGTGAAATATGACTTGTTACCAAAAAGAACTGTCTCCCCAATGCTCTATAATCCAAATGATTTTACAAGTTGTATTAGAATACAAGAACTATTTCAAGGTGCACAGAAAATATGTTGATGTGGTTGATGACGTCATCACTTTCCATATATGGAAAGTAACATCAGGAGATTCACAGAGGCGATGGTACGCGTGTGTTCATTGGCGGCCTAGCGTCTTATCATTCATCGATGTAAGAACACTGGTGTGACCGGTCTCTGGATAAATGACTAACACTGCAGAAAGTATCGGCTGTAAAGCCTAAGCACACTATATAAGAAATGGAAAACGCTCGCCTGTGTCTCCAAATGTTGTTAAAAGCACGTGGGAAGATGACAGAACGCTCGAGGGGCCGGGAGAGCACGTTGTCCTCCCGCTTCACATATCTCGTTTTCTTTCATCTTCCCGCGTGCTTTCAATCACTTATGTAAGAGTGTATCGCGCGTTTTTTACATCGAAGACGAAAGAAATATTGTTCTTTGGCGTTAAAAGGAGGCAATGAAAGTGTGTGAAACATTTGTTTATATTCCGTCAACTAATTAGCCCTTATTCAGTATTGTTTATAGCCTCGCAAGACCATTTGCTAGTAGCGACTCAGCCCGCACACTGATGACCTAGCCATGCAAATTCAAACATAACGGCTTTTATAGTTTATGGGTACTCCAATATTGTTAACATCCTAGACAATTCTTCTTTACTTGGATTTCAGTGTTTCATGATTTCGAGACAAAGTTCAAGAAGACCCGTATCCAGTTTGAAAGAAGACCGCCAGGTAAATAAAATACAAATTTATTGCGATCGAATAACATAATTTATTACCGGTTATTGACGGCTAGTTTAGAGAGATATTCCTTATTCGCGCGATTCGCAAAGTGACGAAAAACATAAACAAACGAAATTCACGTATCGTTCGAGCAAACATTTAGAAATGCGCCAAAGAGTTGAAAGGACAGCACTAAAAAAGCGAAAATTTTAAAAAATACAAGAGAAACTGGTGTCTGGAGACTACTATTTAGGGATTTTGGATGTTTGAACACAGAATTCCATTAGTGACATGTATTATCTTAGGTAAAGTATTGTATTCTCTATAATGTCAATAATGTCTTTATTCAAACTTCTGGGACCGCACCCAAGTATCCATTTAATACAATGGAGAGATGTTGGTATTGTAATGATCTTCATTTTCTCAAGCGAATAAGTGAGAACGTCCCGGTAGCTAATGAAGTGCATGTAGCATAGGTAACCGTATTGTGGACCGAGGTTGTTTTCAAGCAAATGAGTGAGAATTAGCGGTTACCCAGTGTTTGTAGTAAATGGGTGCCCACTTTATAGAGGTCTTTTTTCAAGAAAATGAGTGAGCCTTGTGACAGGAACTAAAAATGCGATGGTTCGTCTTCCTGTAGTTGTATATTATTCCAATTTTGACTCTGACCCTTTCATTCCACCTGAACTGAAAGTGCTGACTCGATTCACCGTCTCCTTTCCAGGCTATGGCCTACGCTGCCACCGTGCCATTAAAGCCATCGCTGAGCTGGTTGGAATACAGGACATGAGGTGCAAGGTTGTCGGCCCTACCACCGCTCTCAGCCTGGTGCAGGCCGTGTTTCAGGGACTTCTCAGCCAGGTATCCCTAACTCTACACCATCCCACCGTTGGTATACTGGAAATCAGCCTGGTGCGGGCTGTACATGTACTTCAGGGACTACGTAAGCTAGGTCACCCTCACTCCACCCCACCCCACCTATACAGATCACGAGGTGCACGTTTGTCGGCCCTACCATGGCTCTCAGCTTGTGCAGGCCATGTTTCAGGGACTACTTTAGCTAGGTCAGCCTCTTTCCACCCCACCTATATACAGGTCATGAAGTGCAAGTTTGTTGGCCCTATCGGCCTGGTACAGGGCGTGTTTTGGGGATTCTCAGCTAGGTCACCCAAACTCCACCCCACCCTTTGTACACAGGACATACGGTACAAGGTTGTCAGCCCTACCACGGCTCTGAGCCTTGTGCAGGCCGTGATTCAGGGCCTTCTCAGCTAGGTCACCCTCACTCCACTCCCACCCCACCCTTCGTATTCAGAACACGAGGTGCAAGGTTGTCGGTCCTACCACCGCTCTCAGCTTGGCGCAGGCTGTGTTTCAGGGACTACTTAAGCTAGGGACTTCTCAGACAGGTAACCGTCAAAATCCAGTACAAACAAATTCAAACTGTTATTTTTACTGTTCATTAGGAAACCCACCAGCAGCTTGCTGATAGGACAGGTCGTCATGTGGTGGAGCTCAGACAAGAGTGTGGAATGCGGCCCATTGTGGTTGCCTCGCCCAGTGCCAAAGCATGGAAGACCATGATTCGTAAGGAATCAGAACCAAACAAGGATTACAACTTTGAAGAAATATTTGATCCTCATCGAGGATTGCATCGGCCCCATAAGAGATCCAGCTTGTACTAACAGTACAAGACGTTCATAACACCATTTATCAGATGTACCATATAAAGATCCCTCTTATATTCACACTGTACATGCTTTGGACATATTGGGATCTACTAACAGGGACAACTACTGAGAGTGATTCACCTTGTGATCACTAGATTTTTGGTAACATTGTTGGACCTGCTAACAATCAGGAACAATTACCGTACGCCGTCTGGCTTGTTCTCACGGTGAGCTGGAACTATTTGGACATAATAGGATCTAATAACAGGGGCAACTACTGAGAGTGATTCACCTTGCGATCACTAGGTTTTTGGTAACATTGTTGGACCTGTTGACAATCGGGAACAATAACCGTACGCCATCTCGCTTGTTCTCACAGTGAGCTGGAGCTATTTGGACGTTGCAGGTGCGATCAATAGTTATTGTGACGGAATCTGCTTGTATTAGAAATATGAAGTTGTTGGACCAGCTGGAATAACTGTCGAAAGAGATCTCACTAGTAATCACATTACAAATAGTATGGACGTTTCTGTTACTGTTATCAGGAAGAGTACATTGTGTCTCCTTCGGACATTGGTGGGCTTTTAAACTATCAGAAACAATTGCCAATTGAGAACTCGTGTGTAGTCGCCGTGTGAGTTATTTGGATATTGTTGGACATAGCAACAGATCGCTGATTCTTGGGCAGTGAATTATTCGGAGATTGTTGGGCCTATGAACTGAACAGCTATCGTAAACAAACCAAGGATGTACTTACTTATAAGAACTCTGGACATGTTCACACAGCAAAAATTTGATTTTTTGTCTTACTTGATACAAGAAAAAATGAATCGGAATGTCATTTTCAGTATTATTGTCTTATTTAAAATTGCGCGAATTGAAGGGACCGTGACAGGGAAGTCTTTTTGCAAACGCGTATCATTTTAGAGTTATTTATCACCATCAAATGTTCAGTTGAGTTGAGTTTAGTTTATTAGCCTGATATACATTGAGAGAAATTTAATTTACAAGGATAATTCGAGTTAAGGCTGCATGCACATGGCGAGGAAGCCCATAAAGAAACAACTGGGCTTATTGTACTATGGACTTCCTCGAACCAGACAATAATCAAGACATGAAAAAATATCGAGCGCAGGAATTGCGAATTAACACAATAATAAATAAAACAAAACAAGACAAAAGTACAAAATTATACACATTAAATGCAAAGCGATGCAACTTCAACTTGTGACTTGTAATTATCTAATAATTTTTTAAAAGAAAGTTTTTTTTTATTATTTTTCAAAATTAACCAATATTCTCTTTACACTGGTTTCCCAACAATATTCTCTGTACATGCACTGGTTTTCCAACTATATCGTTCATTTCTTAATTGCACTGCTTAAATTCTTGCTCTGGTAATTTACGTTTTTCTATTGCTAATCATGTCAGTTGTAAAATTGTACATTATGATTCTTCCTTTTAAAATGTCGAAAAGCATAAGAACCTTAAGTTCACATATCGTTCTGTTCTTGATCCTGGCGAAATCTCCAAACTTTTCTTGCACTCGGTACCTAGTCAAAAACTAAAATAATCTTTTTTCTCTAAAAATCTCAGTTATTTTTTTTTTAGGAATGAGAATTTTTCTAAATGTTCGAGCCTACAGTCTCGGTGGTGAAAGTATCTTTCCTCTCCTTCACTGACATATGCTGCTTTCGTGCCCAGTCTCCAAGTCTGCCAGCTCTTTGGCGGTGATCCTGCTGCAAGGGAAAAACACGTTAAGATACACGAGAAGATGTGAACACCTCTAGACTTGGGTTTCGTGGTAAACTTGTAACTGTATGTGTGTGTTTATGTGTACATAATAAATCAGAGTATTTGAATGCATTCGAGTGTATGCACACATATTTGTGTTCGTGGTGTGTGTCTGGGTATTGTGTATGTGTTGTATGCTTGGCGTGTGTGTGTACATATGGGTGAGTGTGCGGTGCGTTAACAGGCGTGCCAGTGTGAACAAGCATCAAAGAGACGTAATGTACGGATGAATCACGAGATGTCCACGTGTTCAAATTTCGGATCGCATCATCGATAAATTTACCGCTATTTGGTGAACAAACAAAGCAAACTCGTTTCGTTGTTTCCACACGTTCGACGATATATCTTTGTTCTGTGTTCCAAACACAAATCGGTTTCCCGTCATATTGAAAATTTTTAAAATACGACAAACCAATGTGTTCTGTTGAATCGCTTTCTGAATCGTCTCCTGAATATTTTCATAAGCCATTTCCAGAGCTTGATTGGTGGAAAGTTTAAGTGGATCCCATAACCAGACTTATTGCAATGTAAACTGAGTTTTTTTTTTGACAACTAGTACTGAAACACAAAAAGAGACACAAAAGGGACTAGGAGATAAATACGGAGACCATAAACCTGGTGCTTTTCGCCCTGGATTCCCGATGTCCTAGAATTTACTACGAGTTCAACCAGCTTTATGCAAAGGAAACTTCGCTCCATTAGCTGCGGAGCTAGTTGGTATTTTATTACATTACTCGTCATATGCAGGTACTCCACTTGGTAGTGTCTACAAAGTACTTGGGCACTTTGATTAAGTCAGTCACTTGTTACTACGATAAGTCACGTTTTATAACCTAAACTGTAGGTACAAAAACAAATGGCAGATCCAGATACCTGTAAAAGCGTTAACCTCGACAACCCAACGGGTTTACCAGTACAAACAGTCCCAGCGACGGAAGCAATCGAAGCAGAAATTGAAGGAGGAGAATTGAGGAAAGTCGTGTTGTCGTTGAAAATCAAGTCGGCAGCAACAGAAGTTATTCTTTACGAGGCACGAGCATTGCTCGTATGCCTTTAGTTTTTGCTTCTTCCATTTACACTGGATGCAGAATCGTAAGTAGAAGGTGAATCAAGCTTAAGTTGATGGTTAGGTCTCAACACTGCTTAGGCTTCTGCTTCCTTTTCTGTTTCTGCTTTCGTCGCTAGTAAAACCCAGGCCTAATTCTTTTCAAGTAATGAACGCAGCTGACGGTCTTGCTTACCTCGTGTTTGTATTTCTTTGCTATCAACTTGAGATCCACAAGTGGTACGATAGAAGGCCTGTGGGAAAGGAAGAGTTAGGATCACATTTCGTCACTTGGTCATAAATAAATTTGAAAATAGATGCCATGTAACGCGCGTTCTGATTGGCTGAGCATCTTCGTTATAACTTGGACATAAACACGGAGTGATGTCACCCAGCTTGTTTGTGTCCTCAAACTTGAAAAGTATGGAGGATTTTCTGTATAATGTTTTCGCTGAAGGTTTTTCGGTTTAGAACGTAACTCAAATTCCTGCTTTTTTTAATTATTTCGGTTGAATTAGAAAAAACCAGGACAGCAAACGTTTGCAAGACAAAGACCGAAATTGAAATGTCACACGATCACGATGACACTCTTTACTTCAGGAACTGGCATTTGCAAGAAATATTGAATGTCTGACAGAGAAACTGAGAGAATCACTGAAACAGTGCCTAGGGCTGGAGAATAAAATACAGCCGCAATGGCATGTACGGCTAACGGCCAATGTTCAACTCAAAACACAATTGAAAATTGTTGATTCCTCCCCTATAATACCTTCAGTGAAAGATTTTGGGGTAAGAGTAAAGGGGACAGCAAAGGTGGGGTAAGGGTAGGAATATTATTCAACAAGCGTACAACAATAGTTGGATTAGGGCAGGAATATAGTTCAATAATTGTACAGCAAAGTTAGCATTACGGCAAGAATCGAGTTCAACAAAGGTTAGAATGAAGCTCAACAAGAGTAAAACAAACGTTGGGTTAGAATAAGAATAGAACAGGAAACAGGTTGGGTTTAGGGTAAGAAAGTAGTTGGATCAGGGTGAGACGTACGTCGTTCGTGTTGACTGGCCCTATCGAAAATAACAAGTGTATTTGTATAGTAGTTATTTGCCACCGTACATTGCACATCTTGTGCAGTACATGTTTGCCATTGTAGTTGTAACGAATTTAGTTGCCGCCATTGTATTTTAAATTTTCAATAATAGTACTGTACTTATATGTAACCTTAAAAAAACAACATTCCTATTACACCGCCAATTTTCAATACCCTTTTCTTTTAGTTTTCGCTGCACTGTTTTTTGTTGCAAAAATACAAATCAGCTGGCTATATTAAGTCTCTGACAACTATAGTTAGCTCGTAACAACAATTCTGAACATTACTTTCTTTACTTTCTCACATATTGCAACTATTGGTGCCAACAAAACATATTGTATTTTGGGTTTAATGATGAACCTTTAAATGCAATTTTGAATTGTACAGAAGACAACAATTCGTTTCTCAAAAATATAATCTAAAAAAAACAGCAACTGATCATCAGTAGCGTGCAATTCTACAACTGCTTTCGTATATTTGTTAATATTATGTATTTCATATTCCCCACTAATACATTGGTGTATTATGTATTTCACATTCCCCAATATTGCACTGGTGTACCTGCCATGCGCGCACTGAAATGGCAAACTGCACTTGGCTAAGGATTCCAACAACTTTTCACAGTCGGCCACGTTCAGTGGTTCGCCAAACTTTACAGCACCTAATGAAAGAAAAACAACGTGCTTTCAAATTGCAGTTTCCTCCGAACTCTTACTCGTTCTTTTGTTCCTTAGCTCTGTTTTCAGAAATTTTGAAATGGTAATCCTATATTGTCACTTCAATAGTAAATATGTTACTGCAAAACAATGCAAGATAAACATCAAACAACGGAAGACCAGTTGCATGCCATTCATTTACCATATTTGATCGGTTGTTTTAAAGTGCAAGATATGCTTCAAAATGACTGACTCTACTACCATAACCCGTACCACTAAAAAACTAATTATGAGTGTTTAACATACGTTGTGTAAATATTGGACCTATAATCCGCACAGGGTAGAGCTGCCATATTGTTCTTAAAGAGTATTCCAGGTCGGTCAAGTTTCTCATGGTCGATCAGCTCGAATTGTTACATCAAGAATCTCGTTTTGGCATTCCATTCCTTGAAGAAGTAGGGCCCCTTACTGGAGTACCCAGGCCCAACTTTGTTATTTTGTCAAATATGTAGTGCGGTGTACAAAAGTATTGCTTTCTTCAGATGTTCTTCTATGAAATCATGTTCCACTAACAAATCCAGCCTTCCACCCATACTCGGTTGTCCCCCAGCTTTGCAGTCAATTAAGTACCTCAGCAAGCAAATGTATTACATATCGTTTTCCTGGATTTACTATTGCACACATTTACCTATCCAATTAGTCATTAATTGTCAATACTTCCAGGTACAGGTATTGGGAAGCTAAAGGTTACGATACACCTTGAGCCGTGTTTTCAGTTATCAGTTCGTAGCTTCGTTAAAATGCGCTGGTTATCCATAAACCTATACATCACTGCAAAGGTTATAAAATTCTCTAACCGATGGTGTACGCCATTTGCAAAGTCGTCTTTGTAAGCCAGAACTTACACGCTGTTTGCTGCAGAGCGTTTTCCCTGTAAGAAGCGCCAAGTCTCTCAGTTTTTAGTTTTTGGCATCATTTGCCATGATTCTGAATTCGGCATAGTTTGAATATTAATAAGGTGTTAGAGATTTGATTTTTATAAACGTACGTCATCCATATTTTACAAATGACTCAAAAAAATTTAAATTTTAAAGCGGACTAGTGGAGAACTGAGCCCATAAATAAAAAACTAAATCGAATTATTATACTTCATGTATCGCGGTGCCAAATTTTATGGCGATAGGACAAAATCGATTGAGTTGGGGCTTCATGAAGGAAAAACGCACGGTCGCAAATAGCGTGTTACTTGCAAGAATGACGTACACCATCAGTTAGAGAATTTTATAAGCTTTCTAGTGATAGGTTAACCGACGCATATCAACCAAGCTACGAACTGATAACTGAAAACACCGCTCAAGGTGTACCGTAATCTTAAGCAACTTGGATGCGTACGTCAACGCCAACTTCCCTTTTCCCTTTTCTTTTTAGGTAAACTGATTTGTTTCTCCTACAATTTGCGTGAAGGTGTGCAAATAGGGAAAATTAAAACTTTATTTTGAAGCCGCACGAAGACTGAAATAATTTACATTTTGCTGTTCATGTTCCATTTAAAGATTCTCGGGATCTGTTTTTTTTTCGAAAGGATCACGGAAAGGCGACCAGCTGGTTGCTTTTCCAAGTAAAGCTATGGATTGTGTTTTGAAATGACCTCGTTGACGTTCTCGTCCTTGCTTCTCAAACTATCTAATGTTTCAGGAGATACTTACTAAAGCACAAGCCAAACGAACAGCAGCGAACTGTGCTTTTAACATTGTGTCTCATAAGACGGTGGAAAACAGCCTTGTGCATCTTTACGTACAAAAGCACAGTATTTGCTTACCAATCCTATTACTTTATCTTAAAAACTGAGCAATATGTAGCATTTGCGTGAAAAAGACAGTTATCTGAGATTGCTCCTAAGTGCATGTAATTGAATTTAAAGGGGAAAAATCAAGGAAAACAAAATATGATTTTCCCAGACTCTTCTCTTCCAAGGCTCGATTTCCCTCAGCTTGTCCTTGACTTTCGCTCTATTCTTCCTTGATTTTTCCTCGATTTCTATTTAATTTTTCTTGATGTTCCTCGTCTTTTCCTTGAAATTTCCTCAATGTTTTCAATTCTTCCTTGAATTTTCGTGATTATTCCTTCATGTTTCCTTGACTTTTCTAGTATCTTCTTAGACAGTCCCATGAGTTTTCTTCGATTTTTTTTAAAATTTCCCTTGACTTCCCTTCATTTTCCCTGGATTTTTTTGACTTTTCCCCAATTTTCCCCAGATATTCCTCTTTTTCTAGGCCGGGCTGAGGTTTTAGCAAGCATAGTTTAAAACGTTCTTACCATGACATGCTTGTGAATTCAACACACGGGAGATGTTCTTGGGAACTGCTGCTGGCACGCCGCCAGTGGAGGAGAGTTGCTGAAAAGAAATCCAGAACTCAATTGTCAAATTCTTAACACTTCAACATTGTATTAAACTCTTATTTACCTTTCTACAAGAACATCGGGGGTGAGAAAGGTAAAAAATGTAAAGAACGTGGTACCGACGCATCCAAGCTAAAATTAAAATCTAAGATTACTTTTTCTTACTTGTCTTACAAAATAACAAAACAATTAACTGTAATCAAACAATAGCTATTCAGCAGGTAACACATGAAGGAGTAAGACAAACGGTGAGTGATGGTGAATGATGGCAAACGAGAGTGAATAAGCTCTAGCTTTGAGAACTGGGGTCCCACTCGAAATCTTCGGCCACTCGAGTTTCTTGCCGTAATTTTCCCAAGTCGTTCTCAAACCCTCAGACTCGAATCTTTCTCCCTTTCCTTCCAAGATTCGAGTTATCGAGAACAAGTAAGTTTGGCAACATGCAAGCCAAGACAATCGCCCTTTTCGCTACTCTACCACGATATCGGCTCGTCCTCTCTTGGAGGTATACGAGTTCGGATGTTATCGGTCCGCCAGCCTCATTGTTCATGCATGCACACTTCCCATTTATGTCACCGTTTTTTAACACCTTTCAAAGTCCCTCCCATCCTGTGGACGCTACCGAATACAGTGAAAGCATTATTTTTACACATCTTCATTGGTCTTGAGAACTGAAACTGTTCCAACCGACTAAATTTTTGTTTAGCTGTTGTATTATGGGACTTAAAGTGGGACAAACTATAAAGTATACTAACCTTGTTGACAACTACATTAAACTAAAATGAAGATTTTACAGCTAAAATGTCCATCCTTTCCTCACGTCATTGTAATGCCTGATACGCGAGTTATGAAATTGAGCAACCAATCCCGCAGTTACTCATAAACGTTTTTCGAGAGGCAGTTCAAACGGTGAGAAAATGCTGCCGCGGATAGCACAGGTCTGTTACGCCACAAAACGTATGTAACAATTGACGCAAAATGTAACATCAACCCAAAATGTAACAACTTTTGACGCAAAATGTAACAACTTTTTAACTGAAGTTAAAGTTAGGACTTTAAAATTCCGAAGGGTTGAGGAATAGAAGTTACAAACCGACAAGGTAATGATAATACCCAGACAAAGCTCAAGACAGGGATTTGGACATTCCAAGGCTTACGGAACTGTGAAGCAATAGTTAAAATTTCGACCATAGATTTAGCAATTGCTACAACATTCGAGTTTGACGTCACCTATCAGCAACCCTTTGCTCAATTCCGTGACGTCATAACCCACCTAATTATACAGAAATATATATTTTTCAATGTAATACGGAGGGTGTACAAGAAGGTTTGCAAGATGGCGTCAATTTACTACCAGTACGAGAACGCTTTTTCTTTTGTTCCCTCACAAGGATAGTAGAACACGTGGCACTGACTATCTGAGTAGAGCATCCTGGTAGTGGCAACCGACAAGAAATGTAACCACACTTGCCATGATTTGCTGGAAATTTTCAAAAGCAGTTTATGGGAACCAACGTCATGAGCAAAAACTATTTATTTCAAGTCGATCGGTTTTTCGGATGTAATTGCCAAGTTTAGTTTCATAGCAATAAACAATGTAGTTCCCATTGTTACATTTCGCGTCAAAAAGTTGTTACATTTTGCGTTAAAAGTTGTTACATTTTGGTTTGATGTTACATTTTGCGTCAAAAGTGAACGAAAACAGCAAACAACTCACACACCTCCAAGTGTTCCTTGACGAGTCCCTGAAAAAGTAACAACGTTACATTTGTTACAGCTAAAACGCTTACAACTTCTGCGAGGAGCGCGCGTGCAGTAGGAGATTTGCACGATGACGTTTCTTTACTACCACTACCACCATACTTTATGAAAACCTTTTCTTATTTAAGGTTACCTTTAGATCTAGAGTCTCAAAACAACAGCCTTAATTATAAGAACAAAAGCAGTCATGAAAAGGATTGTGGTAGTTGTAATAATTTTTCACCCTATAACTGCACAAGAATATAAATGCTCTACTGGTGTGTTCTCTGCTAACACTTTGGTCCCCTAACAAGAAAATTAAATAAAAATAACGAGCTTTTATGTAGTCTGAGAGAAATCAAAATGCGTTTCTCAAAAAACCAGGAAATGTTTTAATTGGCAAAAGACTTGCGAGAAACTCCAATCGCTGTCCAGTCTACCCGTACTAACTGTGGTCTACCGTATATAAAAACGTTTTTGCACAAACGGAGGTAGGTTTATCGCTTCCGGTTCTTAATTCTTTTTTACAAACTTCTCTGAATTTTACTGAAGCACAGAACAATAACTAACTGTTAATAATTTCTCTTTATGTTGACGTGTTATATTCTCAAACTCCAATAAGCATTTTCTCATCATACATCGCTTAGACCGTTTAGCATCTTACTACAGACAAATGTACAGATAGACTCGGAATGAAAACGGGTTCTATTCCCATCAAAACCTTCTGTACAAGAAACAGTGAGAAATCTCACACTGCCAAATTGAATGAATACATATACGATAGTATTTATAATGAATCAACACAAGGTATATTCCAAATGCTACGATATGGATATACCCCTTGTGTTAAAACCATTGAAAATGGTAGCATCTCTCTTTCAAGATTCTACGAATCTTGCAAAAACGTCCGTTTTGAGATGTGTCATATATACACATTATTTTGATAGCATTTCTTGTGTTGATTTATTATGAGACAACTCCGCTCACAGTAGTTTAACAGCTTATCAAAACGCTGTTTCATCGAATAAATTTTACACTAAAATGTTTGTTGTGTGTTAACGTTAGTAAATGTATAGTTAAGGTTGCAACGTGCGGTTAGCTCTTGAACAAAACGTTTTTAAACGTAAAGTTGATCGATTGTTTGATTGCTTGATATGTATCCGCCTTTGTACCTTAACAATGCTGTGAGCAACAGATGGTCGTCCTCGTTTGACTTCAGACAGTTCTCTTTCCACAAACACGGATGGCAGTCCAGTAATCCTCACCAGGGTTTCAACCTCTGTAGACGTGTTAGTGTTCGAATCAGTTTCAAACTGTATCCCGGTACGCTTGAATTCGGTTTGGTAGTTTGTTAGCAATCTGACTTCATCTTGAGTGAGTGAGATCTCCATGAAAGGAGATATGGAGGAAGATTTGATGGAAATGTTGTTGTTAACTTGCTCGTAGAGATCTGTAATTACAATCAGAAAATAGTGTTATATCAGCAATACCTGCATGGATCGCGTCTCTCATACACCTCAGTGAATATAGTAACATAGTACGCAAGAAAATAAAAGGAATGTAACACGTAAGCGTGATAAATGAACAAAAAAGTGAACGAAGGGAAGCAAGTGTTTTGAGTAGTAACCAAATGAATGAATAAATGAACGAAGAAACGAACAAAAGAGTGAGTGAGTGAATGAATGATTAGATGGATGGAAGTACGGCTGAATATTGGATGGATGGATGGATGGATGGACGGATGGATGGATGTACGGCTAAAAAGTTGGATGGATAGATAGATGGACGGACGGATGGATGCATGGATGTACGACTGAATGAATGAATGAATGGATGGATGGATGGATGGATGGATGGATGGACAGATTGACTGATAAAAAGGTGAAAGAGTGTCTAAACAAAAGCGCTCAAAAGTGAGAAATCCGAACCTGCTTGAAGCTGTTCCAGTCTGACCCGCTCGTGAGCTGCGTGCTGATCGATCAGCACCAACAGGTCATCTTCGTCTGAAATGGAATGTCCAACACTAGCTTTCTAACAAGAATGCACTGATCAACGGAATTAGTTCTAGTTCTAGAAAACCCTCTTAAATGTAACGTTAAAGTGTATAACACGATACTGAATTAACTTTTACTGAATTAACTTTTTTCCAAGTAACAGCTCTAACACTTGGCATACGAACGGACAGTAACACAAGTCTGAAAGACAGAGTGGCAGAGAGAAAAAAAACCTGAACTACCTGCTAAATACTGACTGATCAAAATTTAATCAAATTATCTTTAATTTGGTAAAAAGATCTTCCACAATACAGTATAACACAAATTACTTATACCAATGGTTACAGTGTTTTAGAAGTAGAGAAGGAAATGATGTTGAGAAGATATGTTACAAGTTAACTATAGTAGCCAGAGGGTAGACAGTTAGCTGTTGTATGCTTGTTGCCAAGAAAATAAACGAGTAAAGGGATTAAAAAGCGTAAACAAAACGAAGTATTTTACGGTATCTTACATATTACGGTAATTTTACATACTGAAAAGTACAAAGACAATGGTACAAATTAAATATGTTACACGTATATTAGTAATTAAATGCTGTACAATGGCAGGTAAAGCGCTTTTTGGTAACCGATTGCTGCTTGGACGAAAGAAGAACAAATCAGTTTAGTTTAAGCTAGTTAGCATTAGGTTTTGTGTATGATTCCATCAAATATAAATTACGTCGTGTTTAAGGAAGTAGTTGAAATATACATAAATAAACATCTGCTGGTTCGACGAGTCCCAAATAGGTATCAAATATTGCAGTTGTTGCTGGACTCGAATTTTTTCCGAGTTTATTTATGTATATTTCTTTATTTCCTTAAACATAACCAAGCCACCTACAGCAACCATTGCAATAAATTACGTTTCAACTCCGGCTCTTTTATACCTATTTTCCAATTCGTATGTTTGTCGGTTGGTCAGTTGAATTTTAGAAGCTATATTTTCAAAAAAAGGTTACTTTTACATTTCTTAAATTAATTTTTAGACATAATACATTTGGGTAAAGTATCTCTCTTAATTCGATATCGCCCATATACACGAATTTCTTAACTAGATCTTGTAGGTTATGAAGTACTTAGCTGTATGCGCGTGGAGGTCACGATGACATGCTTATTTTGAAATGCTTTCAGTAACTTCCATGTATCAAGGGTGTGTTGCAGCTACTAAAAACACGTAAAATATCCCAAAAGTCCGGGTTTAACTTTTAATTTTCGAAAACATACCTCTTCTACAAGATGTTGATTTCCCTTCTGATCTCAGTAGACAAACAATGAACTTGTCATCCACTTGCTTAATAACCTAGTAACAAAATAAGAATCTCCGACTCAGTATTTTAAGTTACAAGTGTCACAGGAGCGTAACTGAGCGACAAATGAATTTAGAAAACGTTGTTACAATGTGGAGTCATTTTAATCTCTTGCAGCCTTTTCAAGTGTTTGATACTTTCAACGTTTATTGAGTGTCCATGCAGTCAAATTCCCAAAACGCGAGTAGTTTCAGGCTTTTCTTGGTTTTCCTGATGCTTCCAGGCTGCCAGGCTCTTTGCAGTCTTTTTGAATCTTTAAAACTGTTGAGATCCCCTGCTCTCCATGTTCTTCCTCACTCTAATTTGTAACTAATTCTAATCAGTTTCGAGCAGGCATTCCACGCTTATCAGATTATTCCACATTTGCTGTTGAGTTCGCACGTGTAAAAAAAATATGGAAAAACCAAGCAATTTCATCAGGCTTTCTCATAAAACCTCCGAACTTATGGCACAAAGGAACAAACAGATGTAATATAATATCTTTGCCCATCAGAAACAAGTAGTACCTCTTAAGATAGACTCTAAAAGTAACAAGTGATTGTCAGTTTTCTGACTTTGAAGTTTTTCACGTATTTATACAAGAGCTTGCTTCTAAGTCTCTCTCTTGATTGATTGAACGTTCAGCAAATTGCTCTTTTATAAGCTAACATACTCTAAATTTAAAAGAACCTACTGCTACTTAGAGGAGATGCATTATATTGCAGATCCCGTAATGTTCCTGATTTTTGCACCCTTCAGGTACGATTTCAAGGCACAATTTCAGGTCTCTTACAAAATTACAAGTGCGACCGCACTACAAGTATCAATATAAAGGTTTCTTTTTACCTCCTTTACAGGCTGAAATTTAGTCTTTGTAAGTACTGTGCATTCATTTTCGACTTAGAATTGTAAGCTGCTTTGACTATTCCGCCCCTTCATGATTGTTCGCACGAACACGTGCAGTACAGTGACCATGTGGTCAATGTTTGCCAGAACCCACCGTAATCACGGAAACTACCCAAAACAAAACCTTGGAAAAACTCCTTGAGACCTCACAACCAATTAAGTAATTAACGTTGTGAACTTAAAGTTTTTCTTGATAGCCCTCCCCCCTCCCCTTTCACAATGTTGGTCCGTACCTTGGCAACAACTTTTCCTTTAACTACAATTTTGTATGTGGGGAGGGGGTATGGATAAAAAAAAATGGACTTTAAACTTATATGTCTCGTGGGTTTTGTCCTGGATTGCAGAAGACACTGAGAACAAGATTAAGCTTAGCTCGTCCGGTGTATATTTGTGAGTAGAAAATGTAGAAGACTTGATTCGATTGTTTTTAAGAACATTAGACGGACCAAATTTTTAAAAAAGACAGACTGTTTATCATAAGCAGAAACTCAAGAATACTTACAAATAAGAATTTATAAATCGATTCCTGGAATTTTGAATCTTACATTTCAAACAGACGTTTCGACCAAAACCACCAGCCTTCATCAGAGGTTAGTCACGTGACAGCGAACTGTCACGTGACAAACATCGAGGAACGGAGGAGAGAGCCCCGGCCCCAATATTCAAGGAGTTTGTCAAGAAATTCAAGGCTTTTTCAAGGACAAAATCAATATTTTTAAATTCAAGGACGTTTCAAGGAGTAGGTTCATTTTCAAGGACTTTTTATCGAGTAGGTTCATTTTCAAAGATTTTTCAAGGAGTGGCTTCATTTTCAAGGACTCAGTTTCAAGGAGTAGGTTCATTTTCAAGGACTTTTCAAGGAGTAGGTTCATTTTCAAGGACTTTTCAAAGAGAAAGTTCGTTTTTCAAGGACTTTTCAAGGAGTAGGCTAATTTTCGAACATTTTTCAAGGCCCGTGCAAACCATGTCAAGGGCTGCAGCATGCAACTGTTACCAAATCAAAACTTAGTGCATAAAATCGTAATGTTCTGACATCAAAATTGAAAAACTAGCAAATAAATAGCACTTGGAATAATCTGTTTTTCAAAAACGAATTGGAGGGGGCACGATAACGGTACAATAATTACACTAACCGGCTGCAGCAAACAAAACTTTAAATCCTTCTCAAGCCCCTGAACTCACAATCACGTCAGTTTAATCAACGTTCTTTCACGCATTATCTTTATTTTACTTACACTATCCTTCAATCGTTAATCAGGCAAGATATTTAGTAACTACAAACTTTAACTACAACAAATTAATCATCGTCACGCGAAATCACCTGCATGTCGTTGAGCATGTTCTTGGTAAAGCGGTAGGGAAATATCACATTGTGGACACGCACTTCGCTCTTTCCACGTGTGGCTTTGTTCAGGTTCATTATTCCCTTGAAAATCAACAAGATGGAAATGTAATTAGCAACTTTAGCATAATACCGAGCTAATGGCCAAAAAACTTAACAAGATGAAATCGCTCGTTTGGAGAAAGTCATTAAAAGTTAAGTTACTGTTTTATCGTCACAATTATTTCCCTTTGCGGCCATCCCTCGCAACACCGGTATTAGCTTACTTCTATCGCCAAGTGTGTGGGTTCTTTGAAGTTCCCCGATACATGTAGAACGTCAAGAGACTAGACCAACGGCTTCAAGTCCCTGTCCACGAACGGTCTGGCGAAAGAAAGTTCCCTTGACCAGGCCCACGGGGATTGAACCCGGGACCTCCTGATCTTACCAGCTGCGCTTTTATTTCAAATGGTCCGAGTTGAACAATTGTGTAACCGCGACTCACTTCGTCATAGCCTTAGCAGGGAAACCAGAGTTCCTAACAAAAGCGACATTAGAGATCCTAACAATGTCTGGGTAAACAATTGATCTTTCTTGCATTTTCCTTGTATTCCTCACCTTTTCCGGCACTCTAAAAGTTGGATTTTCCCAGAACGGCAGCATGGTTGACACTGTTTCTTTGTGGAGTTCGTGCGATGCGCTGATTACACTGGGGTCCTTCCACTTACAGAGCTCATCTGCGTCGTCACGCTGCATGTGTTCCTCACACATCGTTACAATCGTTGAAGGTTGGCCGCCTGCTTGAGGATAAAGTAGGAAATAAATAAATAGATATTTAACCTAATATGGGGAGTTGCTATTCCATAAAATAGCATTCTGTTTGAAATACAAAACAAATGAAAGACCAAATATCAAATGCTGTAGTTGGTTTCTTATGTATCATTGATATGTTGAGCAAGTTACAAAAACGTAGTCAGAGAAATTAGCATCAAAAAAAGTTATTATCCATCATCTATTCACAATAATTGAGATAAAGAAATAAAAAAACAACGCAGGCCTGCACAAATTGCATGAACGATCGTTTCGTTCGTGCATCGGTTACGCCAATTGTGTTAAATTGCATAACCCATTTTTCGTTCATGTGTGTCTGTAGACTGCTTTCTGAGATGCAGATGTGCCGATCTTGGGAAAAAACGTAAGTGAAAACAGCACTACAAATCGTGCTGTTTCAAAACCTCTGATCCCAATGATGATCGCACGAACTGCATGCAAACCGGAAACTCAGCATTTAAAAATACAGCAAGTTTCACTGGCCCTTACTTTGCATGACGTATCACGCACAAATTGACCAATTGTAATCAGCGTTCAGTTGCGTCCATTCTCGTGCACATCTTCTTAACTGTGGCAAAAACGGCATCCAAATCAACGGTTTCGTTAAAGACGTTCGAGAAGTGGACATTTTCGAATCGTGGACGAAGATAAAATTGTTACAAAGGTAAAATGCGTAACGTGTATGAACAAATGGGAAGAGATCAAGCAAGAAGCGAAACGAGGAAACCTTAGAGGTTGTGTTGAACAATTTGAAACAATACATTGACGGGGTTAATTACGTGCATAACGCACACGTGGAACTGAAGTGAACACACATTATATTCTTGTTTGTTCCCACTGTCAGGAAAAAATAAAATGTTTTCAAATTGAGAAATGGGTTATGCAAAATGAAATAGGTTAAGCAAAATATTCATGCTTAACCCACTTTTCAGTTTGTGCTGGCCTACCTCGCAATACCCGTGCACGATGCTAAGGAATTTTCTCTGGCACAAAACAACTAAAAGTTAATTAACGATTAGTTCGCATGTTCTTGGTCCCACACTCTAGCATTTTTATGACAAAACCGTGCTTTCCACTATCAGATATCAATCTCACCTGTGCTTATATCAGCTGTACTGCCACTGGCTTTGTTCCTACCAGCACGTGGAAGCCACGGTGTGCAGTTGAACGACAGATGAGGAATTTGTGGGTTGGGCAGTCGTTGTTTGAACCCATTCATTTCATGGTCATCTCTATTATGACCAGGTTTTTCCTTGGTTTCATCCGGTTTTATTCCAGTCCCTAATGGTGGGTCAAATGAACAGTTTCCAGTTCTGAGGTTAACGAAGATTTTCCTCCCGCGCACGGCATCATAAGTATGTATCCACTCCATTTCACGTTTTGGTGAATTGCGGTTGGTGATAGTTTCCAAATTTCTCGACTCATCTTGCCGATCTTGGTTTGAACTCATCCGAGTTGGCGACACTACATGCTTGATAGCTTTACATATATCGTTTGTTGTTTCAGATGCCTGTTCTTGAGACTCTTCACGGCGAAGCAATTGGTTACCAAAGCATTCTGTTTCCTCATCCAACAGACAGTCAACATTGCTAGCCTGGTAATCAACGGGACTCCCGCTGTGATTCGTCTCAGAGTATCCTGCTCCTGCTGTCACACTAACAACACTTTCAACACAGTTACCTTTGGAATAAAATGTACATGTTTGCTCTAAAGAATTGGAATTATTATCTTCGCTTGGCAACGACACAGGAACTTTTGTTGCGACACTTTCGTATTCTATGCTGGAGTTAGCGTTGGGAATAACTTCCATTGATTGCACAAAGGTGTTGGATGTTGCCACACAACTACTTGTCCTCGCCAACGTGAAGGTTTCTGGAAACTGGTGTCCTTCCACATTGAGAGATGCTGATATGCAGCTGACAGAAGTATCAGTCATGTTGTAACAAACACTGCACAAACTTGTTGGTGTTGTGAGGCTACCGCATAAGTCATCTTGTTCACAACTTGCAGCAGTAAAAGTACTCGCGTTTGCTGCAACGTTTTGTGTTGGAGAGGACAACCCAAAACAGCTTGTACAAGTCAACCATTTTCCTGTACTACTGCTGGAATCTGTGGTTGCTGTCATTGACCGTGGAAGCTCTACTGTATCTTTGCTTCTATCGACAGGTAGTTCGCGTGTCACGTGAGGCATAAACTGGTTGCTTTCTTGACTGTACTCGCTGCTGTTGCTATTTTTTATTGAAACCAGCACGGAGTCAGTGAAATTCTGTTTCTCTCTCAGTTTTGATACGCTAGAATGACTTTCACTGGTCTCCCGATGTAGTAAAATCTTTTTTCTGTGTTTCAAAGGCATAGCTTCGTTATCTGGTTCATCGTGGCAAAGCTCGTCTGTACATTTCGAGTATCTTCTCCTAGACTGTAGGCCCTGTAGAGTGATCGGATTTGGAGAAGTGAAAGAACGCGAAGAATAATTGCTTTTCTCAAAATGTGCTGAGCTTGAAGGACTACCAGCTAAATGAGAAGTTCTTGTACAATTGGGTTTCAGTTGATGAACCGTATGATTTCTAACCCTGAACTTTTGAAGAGCACAGGATTTCTGCTGCTTAACAGAGGTTCCTAATACATTCGACTTTGAATTGGAATCATATTTCAATCCTTTTAGTTTTTCCCTAAAATCTATTGAAACTGGAGAATGGTGGAAAGCATTGCCTATTTGCTGAATGTTAACGATTTGTTTGCTATTGTCAGAGTCATTTTCAGGTTCTTTTGAAGAAAAAAAGCCGGACATTTCATAGTTTGTTAACCCAGTATGGCCATGTTCCATGGGCGGGATAGCTGCATTCTTGCCTTGTTGCTCTGATGAAGGTCCTCTTTCATCCTGGGTCTTGTCTGTATTCTGGCTTAATATAGCAGTTGAACCACTGATCTTTTTCTGAATTTGTTGATTCAAAGCTGCTTTTTCAACCAGTGTTGTTGGGTCAACAGCCAGTGATGAGTTGTTTCCTGGCTGCCGGTTGTCATCCTCAACACTTGCTACACTGTCACGTGGGTTGAGATCACTTTGCACGACCTCAGTGGGTTGATCACCACTTTCCACAGTTCCACTTCTTGGACATCCACCAGTTGATTCGTCAATGCTATCGCAATCAAGACCTGTCTCGTTACAGCACCTGACAAACAAATTTAGTGTTAAAACATAACAAAAAAGCATGATCCAAAAATAATTATTGTAAATGGTCAGCTGTGGGTAACAAAAGGGGAAATAACAACAACTGAACGACTTTTAACAACAACGATGTTCAATAACGAAAGACAAAAAACATTGTATGAACTAGTTTGAAACTGTTTCAATTTAAAAAGATTAAAAATTAGAATTGGATTTACACTGCAAAACATGTCATAGACAACACAGGTCACATATAATTAGCTTCTCAATCTTTTCTGGAATCAATTTATGGTGATTACGGTAATATTTTCACAATGTCAAATGATGAAAAGTTTTCAAAAGTAATTTTTGAAATGTTGGTGGCCAAGCAAATCTCAAATGTTTCGTGTGGTGTGATCGTCCGGGTGAGAGTAGTTCTCAGAAGAACTGTTTTTGGTGACTGACGTTTCGACTACC
>JAOBYE010062232.1:9411-36965 GCA_025403585.1 Parazoanthus swiftii
TTGCATGCCAGCCTGTGGATTTTGTTGTAATCCTGGTTGCATACCTTGTTGCATGCCTGGTTGCAGGTTTTGCTGCATAGTCTGTTGCAAACCCGGTTGCATGCTCTGCTGCAGACCTTGCTGCATGTTTGGTTGCATTCCTTGTTGCATGCTTTGCTGGTTTTGATGTTGCTGCTGCTGCTGTTGCTGTTGTTGCATCATGCGCTGACGCATGATGGCAGCAGCCAGTTGAGGGTTCTGTTTGAGAATGCTCATGACCTGAGCTTGTTGCGTAGGCGAGTTGGGCGATTTTAAAGCTTGCAGCAACTGCTGCAGGGCAGCCGGAACAGCTCCAGTAGGCCGCATGTGGTTCTGAGGCTGTCCACCAGGACCTTGCTGACCCATCTGCATTTGGTTCCCACTCACCTGGTTGCCTTGCAACATTTGCTGTTGCTTTTGAGCTTGCGCATACATACTCCACCGCTCAAGGGTTGATGGCTGTAATCCAGGTCTTGGTGGTTGACCAGCTGCTTGTGATGTTCCTGGCATGTTTTGCTGGATGTAATTCCCAGGTGCTTGTTGCCGCAACATGCTCTGAACACCAAGAGCCTGAGAAGCCATAGAACTCGGATTTGGTTGCTGGTAAACCTGTTGTGGTATGTTCACTGGTGGTTGGGCTGGTGCTGGATTTGGAACAGTTGCTTGCACAGCCTGCATGTTTGCTGCCCGAGCAATCTGCTGAGCAGCTCTCACAGCTCCTGGTGGTGGTCCATTGCTCACAGGTTTCTGCGGAGCCTGGGGTGGCTGGGGCACGTATGGTGGAGGCTGCTGATGCATCTGTTGTGGATTGCCCTGATGCATAACTGGATGGGGTGGCATACCACCTGGTAACTGCTGTTGCGGCAAAACTGGTGGTCCGACTGCAGGTGGAACTCTCGATGCCATGGCAGCCATTCGCCGTCGAACAGTTTGAGCCTGGTGCATCCTCTGTTGCAGCTGCTGCTGACGCAGCTTATTCTTGATATGGCGACAGAATGGCACCACACACTCTCTTTCCAAACAATGCTTAGCATGGTAGCAGCATAAATGAATAAGTTCCTGGCAGATACGACAACCTCCACTGGTCTTTCGCTTACAGCTCTTCGTGTGCTCCACGACCTTTTTCATTTTGGCACAGCTCGGAATCTGGCATGTTGGTTCACGACAGTTGGTAGCATGTACTAAGCTCTGGATACACCTCTGAATCTTGAGGCGACGTTCTTCCTGAGCACTCAGCTGCGTAGTCTGTTGACCTTCAGTGCCAGGCTGCTGCTGGTCCACATCCAAGTCAAGTCCAAGCCGTTCCATCTTGTGTTCATGACCTTTCTCTTTGTAGCAGGGAACACACAGGTCGTAGTCCTGTTGACGGGGAGATGAAGCATTAGACCCGAGTGCTGTTGACACACACACAGTCTCTTTTTTTTTTTGCCAAAAAACAAAACTTTAGCTGACATAGTATCACACAAGCCTTGTGCAAAGAACAACCAAGTTGGTTGCAGTGTTGGAGTCATAAAGTTCAACTCCGTACTTCGAAAGGCAGACGTGAAAACGTCCTGAGTTGGGGTACGGAGCCACAATTAAATAACAAATCTAGTTTTAGCGAACGTCACAAACTAAAATAGCGATGAAATCTGTACAGTGTAAAGTCAAACTTAATATCACAAATTCCTGGCAAATGTTAAGACTCCCTAAAAAACACCACGTGAAATTACTAAGTCTTGCCAAATGAAAAAAAGATCACTGCCCCCAAACAGTGACTTGACACGCTCAAAAACTGACAACCTGCTAATCTCAATTCACACGCTATTTTTCCAAAATCGAGTCTTGATGTAAACATGATTGAACTTCTCTGAAAGATGTGAGGATACCCAGTTAATTAGAGCACTGGGTGTCTTGTAGTGGCAGAAAATATTAATCTTGCTACAAAGGTTTCCAGCAATAGTTGCGCTCTGTCTTGGTTAAGCATGATCTAGGTCTTCAGTACTTTTTCACGTCGCGCAACTTGCACACTTATCCATAGTAAACGTGGAAGTGCTATACAAACCTCGCATTCTGTGCAGTGATATCGTGTCTCCACATGCCTCCTGCACAGGTTGCATGTGTACACAAAGCGATCTTGGCCTTGATTGTGCAACTCAACCAGCATGGCCATGGTGGAGTACTTGGCTCTTCTGAGAGACGAGAACTCATAGTGTTTCTCGCGAGCTAGAGTCAGAAATGCATCACGACCATCCATGAGGTCACACACCATGGTTGGATCAGGATCGACTATCTCTGGAGTATGCTTTCCATTCAGTTTGATGACAAAGAACACCTGGAATCATCAATAAAATTAGTGCCTTTTCTTGTCAAAATAAAACAACACAAAACAACACAACATGACAAAGCATAGCATGGCATGGCACGGCATGGCACGGCACGGCATAGCGTAACGTAACATAACATAACGGAATATAAAGTGCATCCACTTTGTCGAAAGAAAACTACTATTTGTCCAAAACTGCAGAACCACAGCAAATTCTCACCGGACAGTCTTGCATTCTTCTAACGACCGCAAACAACGGATACGTGAACAGTACACGAAATTGTAAACATACCTCTCTGTGTTTTTCCATTGTGCTGTATAATCGCTGTGACAGGTCACAAACCCCCATTACCGGAACATTGGCTTTCTTTGCTTTCTGTCGACTGCCTGCTTTGCTCTTTGTCCCCTTCTTGTTATTACCACGCTTGTTGCTACCCTTGTTCTTGCTTCCACCTTTAACCGTCTGCTGCGAGAATAACAGCACCAAGATAACAGGTTAGATTTTTCTACATCAATCGTGAATCAGTAGGAATCAACCCCACTTGAAAAAATAAAACAGAATTCAATGAACCAGCTGTTTTTACAGAGTGATTTCATTTGACCATGCATGTGCTTGTCACATAGCACCTCGGCGCCCATAGCCTACCTCCCACAATCAACTTCCCTCGGAAGTAAAATGAGTGCTCAAAACAAAATGCATCCTCAAACAATTACTCTTCATATTTTAAAACCGTCTCAGAATATATTACTGAGTTTCTAGTAAAGAGTTTCTGTAATACTTTTGTGGTAAAACATCGGCAGCCAAATCTAAGCATTTCCTGACCATCTTTCTTAAAGATAGAACATTCTTTAGCGGTTTCTGATTTCAATTAGAGCGTTGTGTGTTTCGAACCGTTACCAAAGGAATACTATTCAAACTTAATAGGTGCTACCGCTTATTTTTGTCTCCGAAATTGCTTGGTGCAAGAAAATGGCTTTAAGCAACTATCTAGTTGAGGTGAATGCACTCTTTCACTTCAGCAAGGTCAAACACAATGCACTTCTTTTTAGGTATACCTTCGACCTTAGCTCGTCCCCCAAGTAGAACTATAAGGAAAAGAGAAGAGTTGTTTACTCATTCAGTTGATGAATCAGAAATTATCTAAATATTATTTTTCATGCATTCGAACACAAACAACTTTCAGGAAGAAACAACCAGATTTTTAAAGGCAAGAACTGTATACCATTTTGCTTAATTATTTTGACAGAACTTAAAAAAGCTTTTAAAATACTTCTTTATTTGATTAATAAATTTCAGTTAACAGATATCTCGGAGTAATTTCTGTCTAGGTTGAAATATATAATTTGATTGTTAATGCACGCCCTTACATGTAGTACTTTCTGAAATACATCTTTACAAGTTCTTACAGTAGTTTTCTCGTGTTCATATTTTTTCATCATTTCATCATCGAGAAAATTCTTTAATATTATCATCACAATTATTGCTATATCTTTTATTGTTATCATTGTTTATTACGATTCTCGTTTATTGTTATTATTGTTATTTATTCTTTTTCTTCTTTAATTTACTATTATTGTTTTATGACAGACTGTTGTTCTAAATCAAGCAAGCTACTCCAGCCAAACCTCGTAACTCAACAAGAAAGAAGTATAACCAGAAAACTCTAAGCACGCCAAACAAAATGTACATGTATATTGAGATGACAACAGACAACAAATTCAACTGAGGACAGCCTGAACAGTCTTCCAGATTGTTTACCTGCAAATGCATCAATACAATCTTGGGGTAGTTTTACAAGCTGACAAACTTGGTTTGCAAACTAGATTTTACAGTTTTTACAACTTCTTTAAGTTCTGCTCCAAAATAACAAAACAAGGATGGCGATACAGTAATTAGAATTAAAATGACAAAATGATGAAGATGTTTACTTCAGTAGAGGCAGTAGCTTCGGCAGCAGCGGCAGTAGCTTTCCTCTCTTCTTCCTCTTGAGTGAGTTCCTTGATGCTGTCTTCAAGGGCATTCGGCCAGAAATCCCCATCAAAGTACGGCAACTCCTTGGCACTTTTCAGCCTGTCATCGTTTGCTTGTTTGAGAATATCCTGAAATCATAAAAATGTTTCATATACTTCATTTATGGAAAAACTAGTTATAGTACGAGAATTCAATAATTGCAATCATTGCAATTTTTTGCTGAATTTATGGAACTTAAAAGTATGTTAGAAGGTACACGTTAGAAACAACAGATAGTTTATGGACAGCGGGATACTTGCTATATTTTATCCAAAAGTACGCGGCTGTAGATTTTTTCTCCAAGTTTAATTCAACTGTTACCTTATACTCAATGATAACACCATCCTGGAGCGCTTTATCCAACATCTTCTTGTACCAATCAACAAGTCGCTTATGTTTGGGGATCTTTTGCTCCAAGGGGTGACAGTGGAAGATATAGTCATCCCCCTCGCTTGGTGGGCACGCCCAGATATGAGACAGCTGGTACCTACAATATTAAGTGGCACTTCTTATTAGATCTTTTGATCTGCGGTGACAGAAACTGTTCCACTACACATTTTCATATAATCTTGCAACTGAAATACAGTCACTCATTGTAGCAATGATTTTTTAACTGTATTTTCAAACACAAAGTATAACCCTTTAACTCTGACAACCAAGTTTATCTTTTTGCGGTATCAGTATAAAAATACTGATTGATTGTAAGAACAAAAGAAAGCATTATTCTCAGTATTCTTGAGTAAGGGATGTATGGAAACAATTTAAATGAATTAAATTTTGAGCATTACCAAGGAAATCTTAAAACTGTTTATTTCGACAACAATTTAACGTATACTATAAAAGGTAGAGTTTAACAAGTTGTTTTGGCTTATGATCATGTGACAGACAAAAACAATGAATAACATTTTTGTAAACAAAGGATTTGTAAGCAAAGTGCTAATCGGGAAATTGCCAGGACATAAAATGTACTCACTTCCCAATTTAAAATAATTAATCAATCAATCAACCAATCAATAATCCCTGTTCATGGTCAGTATTGTACATACTGGCTGTTCTTGTACTGCTCAGTGTTTATCTGTGGTGTGACAGCATGACAAGTACTTTTTCTTTCACAGCATACTCCAACAACAGACAGTGAATGTAAAGTTATCCAGATATCATTATACTAACCCAAGAGCTGCGACATGTTCAAGATAACCAATAAGAATTTCATGGTAGACACTGGTCCGCAAGTGACGCGGCTGAAAGAAGTGCACGCTATCCAAGTAGGAAATGTACACTCTCCGCGTATTCGGCGATGGACAGTCAGATCCGTACTCTTGCACATGCATGCCAAAGAAACAGACGTCTGTTCCATCGATCTCTTCAAAAGCAAATAATGCCTTGGCTCTGTAAGGAAAGGCATCTGGAAAAGCACCAGTTTCTTCATATCTGTAGAAATAACATAACACAAGGATCGTGTTACAGCTGGTCACAGACCGTCAGTTGGTTTAACTTGTGAATCCAGGTACTTTTACTTTCGACATTTAATTTAATCAGTACCAGTAAACACATTGTCTGTTGCAAGTAAATGTCAGCATGATTTGTGGAAACAGGGTTTTCCAAGTGAAGTATTGTGCAAACTCTTTCTAGAGCACTTTATGCCTCTTCTGTACTCCACTTGTAGTAAATTGTAGTAAACTGCAGCACGACCACAGAAAATAGAGCCATGCAGTAAGTGCAACTTAAGACATTTTCCAAGCAAACCTGAACGGAGGCACAAAAATAAACCAGGAATGCCAAAAAGGGGACGAATTCAGTCTCAATAAATCTTACAACAAATAAAAACCAAGTCATAAATCTATCTCCTCACTCACGGAACCTGCAACAGCACAATTTTTTTACACATATACTTACCTCGACCTCATTCCAGGTTTGACTTCAACTTGCTTGTCAACACTTGAGACAACACGAATGGTGACAAAACCGCTTTGATCAATCCCCTGCCTCTTCAAAAAGTTATTTACACGTTTCTCAATGAAGTCACCAAGTTTTGTCTGCTGCAGTTCTGAAGTTGTACAAAAGCAAGACTAAGGTTAGTCATTCACCAAAAACAACTCACAATCCCCCCACCCACCTTCTCCCAAGACTTTTGCAAGAAGTTTCAAGGTGTGTGGAGAATTCTTTCACTGTCACTGTAAGCAAAGGAATAATCAGGATCTGTACTAAACCATAAAATGCAATCAATTATCCTTATTTATGTTCAGTATCGTACACACTGGCTGTTCTTGTATCCTTTAGTGTTTATCTAAGGTTTGAAGGCATGACTAGTTCTTAATATATATGTCAACTTACTTTCTGGAATCACGTACAATAATAATTATATAATATACACATAAGCGTATTGCCAAAGTACATTGGGTAGGTTCATGGGCAAAAGAACTGTGTCAACAAGCTTTGAGTCAACCAAGCAAGCATTTTCAGTCACTCGACAGCTACATTAAAACTCAAAAATTTAGTCCCATGCTAAATATTAAGCTGATTTGAAGCTGTCAGTGATCTTTAGAGTTAGTAGTCAAGCTACTCTACTAATTTACTATATGGAATGATACAGAATCTTCTGAAGCTCGTTTTTTAACACTGATTTGTGTTACAACGCTGTTTGTATCAAAAACGAAAAGCCATTAATACAAGCGTTAAACAAGAAGCTGCCAAAGCAATGCAGGTAACCTGGACATCGCATTCTACTTACTCTTTGCACTGTACTTGTTTTCCTTTTTATTTACAAGTCTTTTCTCCATACAATTGCTGCACTGGAATCTGTGTTTACAAACACAAAACATAAAAGTTACAAACATGAACCAATACACAAAATAGTATAACAGTTAACAGCTATTTCATGAACATGTGATGGATATGAGGTGTAAATAAATCAACAAGATGTGAAGTAATGAGTTGGCTATAATCATCTCATATCCAACAACAACGATAGTTTGCACAATTCATTTACTAAACATCTGTAATTGGTTTTATCACCAAAGCATGTCATATTCCAAGCTGGTGGTGGCAGTAGGAGATTCAAACTCAAGAAAGAGTCAAACTAAACCACCTGACATTACTTCTGAACATTATTTAAGAGAGTAAGCAATACTAAAGGTTGATTTAAGAGCAAAGGTGTTTGCACTGAGACTATAGACATGCAAGCACACATGCAAGGGCAAGTGTGAAACTCAGACAAAACCTTTAATTGTATATAGCAAGTTCCTTTACAAATGTTGCAAAAACAGGAAAAAAAACTAATGTTGAAGTCTTAAAATTATTTCATCAAAATGGCAAGTCTCCAGCCCTGCAAGCAATAATCAGTCAACTTACCCATTGTGCCAGACGTACTCATTGTGAACCACACAGACTTGATGTAGTCTCCTGCCACAATCTATACATTCCACAAACCTGGAGTGAATCAAGGAACAACACATCAGAACCAATCACAAACGAAACTGCTGGCCAGTTTGTATGTTCCATCTTTTTTGTGAATAAACGAGATGGTTTTCCAACAAACTGGAAATTTCTGAAGTAATGAAAAGTGTTTCTGATACATATGCCCTAGCCCTATTCTGATTCATATTATAAGTAGGAACGTTCTTCAAATCAGCGTTTAAAACCATAACTACCTTTAACTGAGCAACTATTCAAAGTTGATTTGAAACACTGCTGAACTATAACACCTATTTAAAGACTTGCAAAAGTTAATACTAGCTTAACTTATGCCTGGTGTATTTTGAGATTACAAAAACAAAATAAATACTTCAAATGTGTTTTCAGTTGTAACACATGCCACTAGGTCAATCTCACAGATTAAGTGTATACTCACGGTTCCATGTCAAGATGGTCATTCTTCTGTTTGCAAAACTGATCCTTTGGGATCGAGCTAAAGATGAAAAAGCAAGCATGCTGTGAGCATCCGTTCTGAGAATGCATTTAAGAAAAATGTCACTGATGACTGACAAGTAAGAACCAAAAACTGAAAAAGCTGTTTACCTTTGTGCGAGGGTTGGATCCTCTCCAATGCTGACATCCTCCCCCTGGATTTCATTGAAGCACTTTTCACAATAGTGATACCTGCAAAGTCACAAAGTAAATTGGTATTGATGTTAACAAGTGTTACCTCTGAGAAAATCTTATAAAGAATAGATAAAGAATTTGATGAAAGGAGGATGAGTAAAGGAAACTGGCCAAATAACAAAACAATTAACTTTTAAAACTGACAATAATTATATCAAACAATATATACTACATCATTAGCAACAACAACAAATAAGTAAAACTGAAATTAAACTTTGTTTAAAGTTCAAGGATAGAGCCGATTTCACTAAACATGTACTGGTAACACAATCTATCAGTTTCTTATAGACAGAATAGCATGACATTGGACAAGTTTATACATTGATCTAGATTGCAATGGAGATTCATCCATCCAATTAATTTTGAACTTCCGCTACTCCTACAACCTCTTCCCCAGATGAGTTTTTCTGCCAAACACATGTTTAAATGAAATGCTAAAAATTAGAGCTGGGATACCGATAAATCCTCTATTACAATGGGAACAAAAAGATCAAAGAAAGAGTTGTTTGAACCCCATCATTCAACTAAATGAAGTATACTGTAACATTAACATGGGGGTCAAGGACAGTATTAACTTTAAAAAAATTATGTCTGCCTGAGCATCTAATATTCAAAGAAACCAACTTTCTTAGCAAAATGTGTGCCCTTCATTCCTGAGGATAAGTTAACTAACCTGTTCTGATAAGTCCAGTAAGTGGCATCTCTAGGAATTGTACACAGATGTTTGCCATAACAGCAAAGCACTTGAGGATGGAAAATGTACTGCAACAAAATACAAATAGGTGATCAGAATTACATTGAATGTCATTCACCTAAATCCTT
Organism: Parazoanthus swiftii; assembly: GCA_025403585.1. Lineage (NCBI taxonomy): Eukaryota > Metazoa > Cnidaria > Anthozoa > Zoantharia > Parazoanthidae > Parazoanthus > Parazoanthus swiftii. Next base: position 18,669 of record JAOBYE010062232.1, read on the forward strand.
ATTAATATAATTAATAATCAGCTGACACAAGGCTACAGCTAAAACCAGAACCATTGGAGGAACCTGCTTTTTTAAAAATGTGTTTGGTAAATTGCTCCTAACCTTTTTTCCTTTAGATAATATCATAAATACATAATTTATATTTGGTTTTTCTCATTGGCACATTTTTACTTAATATCAAGTTCTGTCCACCATCATTTTATTGCAAACTTGCTTACCTACTAATTCACAAGAACAATTTTTTTTTAAATTAAACCGTGCAAAAACACAGAAAATTTGACAGTTATGAACAATACCAACATTTTGTTTCAAATGTTATGTTGCACATAACAATTTGCACATAATTCTACACATTTCTTGGAGTTAACACATAAATAATGGTGGTCTGTTCAGAAAAGGCTAATCTAAATAGCTTTCAAATAAACCTTTAGTCAAAACAAAGATTCACTCACCTTTCTGCCACAACAAAACCCTAATTTCACCATTACTGGGTCAATTTCTTGCTCAAACACTTCTGAAAGCTGCTCACAAAAAGAAAACAGAAAATAGTAAATTGCTACATTCCATCAATTATAATGGCTTGTCTTCAAATTTAAAAGGTGATCAGTCAAAACATCTAAAACTTGCCCAAACCTTGGAGAGTTAACAGACTAGCACAGCTTATATTTCCCATGGCAACAATGCTTGAAATCCTATATAACACTCACAGTATCACAAATCATACTTAATGTAAAATGTAAAATTAACTAGTATCTTAAGTAACATTGTTCCTATTATAGAAGCCTTTCAATTTGATTGTTTCTCTTGCAAACAGGAACTCTGCTGTCCACATAACCACAAACCTTTGTACAGTATTTATAGACTCTTGAAGTTTTTCTGTTATACATCCAAGCATTCTCAAACATTTGCCACACATCTTCACAGAACTAGAGACAAAAAAATGGGTTTAGCTTTAACACAGCAAAAGAGCAGTAAACATAGAAATACATGGACTCTACTATCAAGACCTTAAAGTTAGTTCAAAATATCTGGAATTTTTCTTAAATTTAATTATGTACAAATAATGTCTATTCAATTACAACTATAATAAGATATTTCTAATTTTCAAAACCTGTGCTAAGCTATGCTGCATCTGTGTGTGGCCAGCAATACAAAACTGTTCCTATTATAATGATTGGTTTGTCATCATTGCATAACTAAAGAGGGATAGAGTTGTTGTTTGTATTATTATTAGACTGGTCAAAAAAAAGAAAACTATTTCTCACCTCCCATGGGTCCTTATAATTTCCATTGTCAAGTTTTCTCTTTACGGTAGACAAGTCCATAGGGTTCTTCACAATATCAAAATAATCCTGCAAAAGATTGACAGCAGCATATGATGTGTTTCCTTAACAATGATGCAGGGATGAAAGCTAACTTCTTTTTCAGTACTCGCAGTCTAGGCCAGTTCTGAAGAACTTTTACTTGCCCAACAAACAATATTTACTGGCCCCTATAGATGGTTATTTTCTATCAAATCTTCCCTGAAAAGTTGAGTTGTTCTTTTTACCAGAAATGTCTTTGTTTACAAAAATTAAAATTTAGTTGTAAATGTATAACAACAGATACACAGACATGTCACTTTTTGAACTTGCAAAATTACACTATCAAATGTTCTAAGCAGGCAAGTGCTTTGTGAAAATCGTTAAACTGATGTTGAAATTTGGCTGCCCCTGGCCGCTGCATAAACATGTGTTAAAAATGTTCCAGACTGCATCGAGACAAACCAAATTAAAACCGTATCATTCATGTGTCTACTTAAACTTTTCATTATAAACGTGTTGCTACTGAGTCAACTTGGTCAGTGATATACAAAAAAAATTTAACAAAGAAACGGCACTCAGGGTTTCAGCTTTAGTAAGAAAATCATTGAGAAAACATCCATTAAGTGCTTTAATATCTTCTTCTACTTTGTAATTATTTTTAGTGGCATTTGGTCAACAGCAATGAATTGTAGTTTTACTCATAGAAGTAAATGATTCACCAACAAAACATTTTTTATTCTTGCACTTACCAGACAACCCAGTAACTTAGGATCCACAGGTTGCCTAAAAGGGAGGGACTCTGGCTCCTGTCTGTACAACTTTTCCAGGGTTGGCATAAGACTCTGACGCAGTTCTTCTGGCAAAAATACTAAAACAAGAACATCAATAAAAGGTTTATGATTCATGTATCATAATGATTGTTAATAAATGTCACCAAAATAATTTTCTTTAAAAAGTTATCAGCCTACATCCAATGTCAATTCCCATTTTTAAAGCAAAAATTTTTCCTTTCAGATAATCAATCAAGACCCAACTCTGGTATCTCTTAGTCAACATGAAGACCAACTCTTGAATTAAAAAACACAAAAGAATAAAAACTTGGAGCAAAGCCTCCTGTTCTTAGGAACTAACTGGAAGCATAATTTCACATAGGGGTTGATAAGTTTGAAGACATTATTTTGCAGTTTTTAAGAAATTAGAATAAGTAAAAGTCATGTTTCAGGGTTGACACTTTTCAGATATTAAATGTACTAACTTTTTTTGTATCTAAGAAGTGTCACCCTGATTTTTCCAAACAAGGTTTGGCTAATCCTAAAAAGTTCATAATAAACTACTCAGCAAAACCAATAACAAAGGCCAAGCTCCCATCTGGAGGCCAGTATGCATTTGGAAAGTATAGCATTTCCACCTGCCTTTTGTTCCAATCCCAGGGTAGTCCAAATATGATGATATTTTTATTTACCAATAAAAAGGGCAACGCAATGACTATCACAAATCAGTATTACCCTTGTATGAAAACTTTGTCACTCTTAACAAGATGGTTTTCAGGAACATTTTGTACTTCGAGTAAAACATGTAGAAAGTTCTACCATTTCCAATCCTGGTTAGAGGGTTTCAAGGTACAGCAGGCACATATCCACCAAAAGTACTGGTGAATCTCAAAACAACAATTGAAAGCAGTTTTTCAATGAGAGAAACAAGCTTCACCAAAATTGTACCTTTTCTGAATGGGCAACGGAGAGATCCAGATGGTGGATGTGGAATCTCTCCATGAGAATTTCCAGGCTGGGCAGTCAAGTTTGATCCACCATTTGTTGTAGGTGGAAACTGTGGCTTCACATCCATCTGAAATGATGGCTTGGTGCCTCGCTGAACTGGTGACTGTGAAGGAGATGGCTTTCCCTTCCCACTTGGTTTCTGTTGTCCTGTTGGGGGAGGGGTTGGTGCAGTCTGTGGCTGTTTGCCCTGGGACTGCGGTTGCTGCTGTTGGGGTTGAGGTTGCTGTGGAGACGACGAGGGTTGTGTTGCCACCTTAGCCTCCTGCTTGGGTGAGCACTGAACACTTGGTGATTGAGGTTTTGGTGATGTAAGTGCCGGCTGGGGTGTCGGTGGCTGCTGACACTGTGGATCTTGTGGCTCCTGCTTGATTTGCGTCAATTGTGCTGCCTGTTGCTGCAACTGTTGCTGTGCTTGTTGCTGTTGCTGCTGTTGTTGTTGCTGTGCTTGTTGCTGAGCCTGCTGCTGTTGCAGCTGTGCTGGCATCTGCATTTGTGGAGGCTGAACCTGTGACTGAGAATGCTGCAGCTGTGCTTGTGCCTGTGCCTGCGGAGAAGTCATGGTTACAGGAGACGGTGATTGCGACTGCATAGAAGCAGGTGACGTGTGGGTGAACGACTGCTGTTGCTGTTGCTGGGCGGGTTGATTCACCTGGCTTGATGAGAATGGATGCTGTCTGTGTTGGGCAACACCAGCTAAGGCCGTTAAGGCTGCCGCTTTCTGAGCAACATCAGCTGTTGAAGCTTGTGATACTGTTGCCTGGTCACCATTCATTTCATGAAAGGAAGCTGCTGCAAATAAAACATGAATTAACTTGTTATTTAACTTACAAAGCAATACAAAACAAAACAAGGCGACACCCTTTTTACATATACCATTTTGCCCAAAAAAAGAACTTCATGTATTGAAAAGTAACAAAACAGAAAATTAGCAATGTAGATGCCATAGAGCTCTATAACAGCTAAAGATTACATTACATAGCTTCTTTATCATCAGCAACAACTTTTTATTTCTTACATGACCATAGACAGAATAAATGAGAAAATATACAAAAGATATTATTATGACTGTCAGTATTAGTTTAACTTGAGCAGCAACAACAGTCTCACATTTATTTTGCTTTAATGCAACAGGAAACTGAAAAATTATGCTTACTTTGTTGAGGCAATTGTGGTGTATTCTGGGACCCAATAGTTGTTCGCATTTGTTGCATGAGCCTCTTTTGTCTCTTCTCTTCAAGTTCCTTCTGGATTTTGTAGATTTTCTCTGCTAGCAAATGGTAGTACTCCTCCTGAATAAGTGAAAGAAAAAATCTTCTTCAAACAGAAATTTTGAATGTATAGACTGGATAAGTTCCATTTCCAGAAACTACCTAATTTCTGATCTTTGCAAATCAGAATGATTTTTTTTAAAAAAATGATCAATGAATGCTGTCTAATTTTTTTATGCCTTTTCTCCAAAATTGGACAACCTATTTTGAGAACCAACAACTGGCCTAACAAAAAAAAAACAAGCAACCACTTACTCTACTATTTGCTGTCTCGTACATATCCCCTTCTACTTTTCGAGCATATGACACAAGATTACTCATCCGCCGATCTCTCAGTGCCGCAGGATCGTTGACAGGAGTTGGAAATATGGCTGTTACTCTGCAAGAATCATAATTTTTGTTTGTGATACGCGACAATATTCACAAATCTACCTGTACAACACATTTTTCATAAGAGGTCTACAGACTTTCCACAAACTTAAAAATTAGAATACTTACAATTTATGTACAAGATGGTTCCGTAGATCGGGTGTAACATGTTGATGCCAGTCCTTTGGACCTCGATTAGTATTTGCACCGGAACTGCCACACAAAGCAAAAAGTTCTCATTAAATTTCTTAAGGAAACAAACATCACATCAATAGTTTCTAAACAAATTTTCCTTCTTTAATATAAGTATATATATATATCTTATGACTAGTTTCAATATACTAAAATTAAGATCAGTCAGGAATACTAGTCTGTACAACACTGTAATATCATTTTCAAGAATTCCTTAATTGTATATGGCCCTTAAAATGTTAAAAAACTGAATTTGCAAAATCCTAAAAATGGCTACATTTTGAAACAGTAGTTAAAAACTCATATAAATGCTATTATAGCTAATCAAATTTCAGTTATTTAAGTATGTACATAGTGAGACAGGAGTTCAACATACCTCGAGACAGCTCCTGAACTTTCTCCAAAAAGCTTATTATCACCTAAAACAATTTCCAAAATAAGAGTATATTTTAACTTCTGACCTCAAAACACAAGTTAAAAGAAATCAAAAGTTTAGGGGTTCCAATACATTTCAATACTGACAGAGGTAATTTAGTTTACCTTGTAAATTTAGTGAGCTGTCAGGTCTTGGACCTGAAACGAAAAACAAAAGGTTCAGCCAAGTGTTCTCCCCTACCATTTTCATTCACTAAATTAACAGGCATGTAAATGAAAGTGGCACAAGGAGAGAGAAGCTTTCTCACCCATTTGAGATCCAAGGTCTGCAGCAGCTCTTCCTGCTGCTGCATAATTTAACCCAAGCGCAGCATAGGCTCTTTGCATTCCAGCATTGCTTTGAACTGCAACCACAAGAATGCATATTTTAGCACAACTGAGAACTTCATAGTTATCAGGGGTTTCATTAAGTTCTCAACAATTAAATTTATTTATTTATTTTATTTTATTTTCCCTTTAGTCTTCAGGAAATGTCTCCAGTTTTTCAAGATTTTTAATAAGAAAAAATACTGTAAGATAATGCTTGCAATTAAATAGAAACAATATTATTTTTTTCTACAAACAAATCTTGTAAAAATTCTCAAAAACTCTTGCATCATCACTTCTGAGGTAAATTTATGTATTTTCATTGTGAACTGAGCAGCTTTTAAAAAAATGATGGTACTTATGTGTATTACTAAGAGAAAAACAAAATTTGCAGCTTTTCAAAAATGGGCAATTTCTCTTCCTTATGAGCTCTTTGAAAAATAAACACAATCACATAAATAGTCTTGAAAAAACTTTGGACATTTTGTGCTTAACTTCTCAGCTTTTAGTTTACCAAGCATTGCCGGCAGGCACTCTTTGACTGTTTATCAATAAACCAGATGATAAACAACTAGCTTGCACCAATTACAGTTGTGAAGAGTAAACAAATGGTATCCTCTTAAATGCAATTGAATGCTGTCAGTATCACTAAATTAAATACTTGTCAAAGAAAAAATGTGTCGCAATATTTAAACTGTTGTCCTCAGAGCAAGGGTGAACAGTAGTGATAGTTATATCTAGAAAATCAAATACACAAACTGTTGTTTCACTTTCGGCACTGAAAAACAAAACATTGTACAAGTTGTAACCAAATGAAACCCCTGGGTTATGCACTTCAGAAAAACTAACCTGATTTAGGAGGAATACCTCTGTCTCTGATTTCAGGAAGCATATCAAGTTTTGCTGGAAAAGAGGCTAGTTTCGCACAATCATTCAGGATGGAGTTACGAATATCTGCAACACAATGTTTCACTATAAGAACACTTAACACACCTCGCACCACACCTTTTACTCCTGTACCAAGCATTTTGTATGTTTACTTACCACTATGGAAATGTCTGAATTACTATGTCAACAGACATGAATGTAATAAAGTTCCCCTTCCACCCTGATTTTCAAGATCCCAGGGTCCCCCTCCTTCTCCCTTCTTTTCTGGACTCCCATCGGTTTTTCACAAAATTCACAGCAACTTTTCTGGTGAGAAGGTTCATTTCTAACTCAACACTATATTTTTTGAATATCACAGACTTTGTCAATGTCTTCACATAGTGATACTACAAACTCCGTATGAAAAGTGCCACATGCATAAAATTATCAAACAAACCCTGCACTTACAATTTGTCTGAATGTACTTAAAGATCATCACAAAAACCTCTTGACTTTTTATTAAATCCAAAATTCCCCAGAGTACCAGGCTTCACACCAAAAAATATTTGAACCTCTGCATCATGTCTCAAGATTGTGCAAAGACTTGAAATCATTCAAAGTTGCTCCAATCACACACCTTGTTGGTTCCTTCTGTCCGATGTATGTTTCAGAGGTAAGCAGACTGGGCAGTCTTGGCGCATGCAGTTTTTCCAGTGTGAAATGATCTGCCTTGAAGATGCACAATGTGCCACTGGTGATAGAAAACAAAGCTTTTGAGAGTGCCACAAATGCTTCCATTTATAACTGCCACATCCCACCCACCTTGTAACTCATTTATTATTATTTTTTAAAGTTATCTTTAAGATAACCCTTATCCACTTTGCTTACTAAAACAAAATCTATGTATAAAGCAAAAACAGGTTTGTTTCTCATACCTCCTACAAGATAACAATTTTTTTGTCAAAACATGAAATCTTGACAATTTTTCACTGACTAAATAAAATCAATCAGTTATCCTTCAACATATCTTTGGCACTGTAATGTTAGGAATGAATGCATTCTGGTCAGATGGTTTAGTTCCATTATTTTTTATTAACAACTTAGATTTTGACCACTTTTTCAAAACAAATAAAAAGGATATCAAAGTACTGTCCTATTTAAGACAACTTAAGAAAGGTTACAAAACCATCCCTAACCTTGGCAAGTCTTGCCTGCTGTACATGTTGTCATGTGGTTCAAAACATTCTTCATTGTTCTACAATGTGGGAGATTACATGGCTTTATCTCTCCGTTAGCTGCTTGCTGCTCTCGACGCTGGCACTTGTGAGCATGAAGTAGCAGCACAAGTTGTTGCTGAATAAGTCTTCTCTTCTCAGGGTCTGCCGTTGGCTGCTGGGATCCAGTACCACTTGCCTATGATAGTTTAATTAAACCACAAATTGGTTATTAATAATTACTCGTGTTTCAGATGCTAAGCTCTCTCCAAAAAGAAATAGAAACAGCAAACATTAGACACCTATGATCATATTCAAATGTTAGTTTGCTTGATATAAATATTAATAAACTATTACTAGCAACCACAAATCGAGAGGGAAATATTATCAACTCTCCAGCCATGTCAATTGAAAAGATACAGGCATCAAATGTTTAAAATACACAATGTTTTTTGTGTCTTCACAGTGTGTTTCACACAAATATCATGGCACACAATATGGAGACAAGACTAAGTACAAAACAGGATTCCATATTGCTTTGCTCAACAGCAAATGTATATTTATTATTATTATTATTATTATTATTATTATTACTATTATTATTATTACTATTAAACACTACAGTTACAGCACAATTATTACAGCATTCAGACCTAACACTAAAATGATTATTTTAAACTTGTTCAACTGAAATATGTTGGTACTGTTGTTCACACATCGTAAAAGCAGCATTTGAACATTTTATTGATAAAGCCATTTGTTTGTACAGGTTGTAAGCCAGCCTGACTTTTTAAATTGTCAAATTGTTTTTCAATCATGTTTGGCTGAAACCTGTGTGAAAGCGGCATATGAAATCTGTGAATGCTTGATATACATATTCTTTGAAAAGTATCAGTCAATCAGACAAAGCTGCTCCAAGAACATGAGAAACCTTGAAACACTTGAAGCATCAAGAAGTTACTAGATTAGAATTACTTAGGCTTCATTCTTAAAACAAAGTTTCTGCATTTCCACTAAGAGTGTACATGCTCAATTAATTTTGGCCTCCTGTATAATTTTTTCCATATTTAATTTTTTTTTCTTTTTCTGAGCTTACAAGCTAGAAAATGGGAATCTATGTTGAGCTAATAACTATATTCAGGGGCTCATTATAAGTATGAAGTCCCACATGAATTAAATTTTGATTGTTCATATTCAAGATTGAAAAAAGAAGCTGATGTTGCATTTTCATTAATTTGGAGCTTTTATGTAAATTTCACGGTTTGAGACTTAAATTTTAAGGTTTTCCTGTTCATTTTCCCGACCTCAAGTTGTGGGAGTTCCAGAAGCCTGCATCTAACCTGAATACGCGATAATTCACTTTCACTTAAAGCTGGCAGTCTCTCAGCTGTGATTTTTATTTATGGAAAATGTGAATATTTCCTCTTTTGAAATTGGCTAAAAAAATTTTAATTTATTGTTCTATGTTTTGTACTTTCTGGCCATTATCTTGTTATGATCTATCTGTTTGTTTTGTGTTTGTAGTAGAGTTCTGGATATCAGTTCAGTCAATTTCACTTGATTGAAAATGTTATGTTAGAATTTCTATTTATAATCAATGAACAGTTGTTGGTTGTTTCAAAAAATTTGATATCACCTTAAAGTTCCTGAACTATATCTGAAGCAAAAACAGATCATACTGAAATGACATAAAGATCGCATTGACAGACACATTTGTATTTTCCTGGAATTTGTGTACATGGGTTATAACTGGAATAACAAAATAAATCTAAAATGCATAAAGAGATCTATGTTCACATTGTCACAAAAGCAAGCTGGTGAATATTCTGGCTAAAGCCTTGGGTTCAGGTTTTGTTGGCAAACAAGCAGATCAGGCTGCCTCATTTAACAGGTGGGCCCTGTTTTTTTTTTTGAAACATGACAACAACTCCAGTTTATTTGTTCTTGACTCAAGGCAAAAGTATACTAAAACTGCAAACTCAAGTTAAACAACAGCATGGGAAAAGAAGACACATGCTCGATATATGCGCCATACTTATGAGCTTAAAAATCTTGCACCTTAAGAACAGCAAAAAGACTAATAATTATTACAAGTACTTACTGCTTTGACAGTATTGCAGAGCTGAAAGCTTTGCAGACAGTATTATATGGGGACTTGTTAAATGAATTGTTTATAATACAACTTATATCTTTCAAATTTACCGTACAGAAAAACTTCAATTTCTGAGTAACAAACCAGAAAAATGTTCATTACAGAAAGCAACAAGATCAAGCAGACTTGATGTATGTTGCTCCTCATATATGTCTTTGTGTGTAACAAGTTTGATATTTCTCTCAACACGACTTGTGTACATCTGCCACCTACTAGTTGTGCTCAATTTAGGCTTCACCTTACCTGCGAGAGCATGTTTCGAGCAACAGAGTTTGTTGGAGCGGAAATGTACTGGATTTACTCAGGCACAATTTAAAAGGAATAAGACCACCTCCATTTAGAAGGAAACATCTGCTACTTTTAAGATATTTATGCAAAAGTCAACGCACATCTTTGATAATGCTGCAACATGTCATTTAGGTGTAAACTTCAATATATAAAACACCATACTGCTGTTATTTTGCACCAAGGTTTCTTATTCCTCTGATTGTGTAAACATTGCCTCTTTCACATTAATTTTTTCTCATTCAATTATTCTCCATACTTTTCAGAAATCTTGAGAAATGCCAGAAAAGCAAAAAGACAGCTCCATTATGCCTGCTGCACATTGACTTGTGATCAACAACCATTTTTACACCAGCCCAATTCTACTAAAAAAGATGATCAGCTACACAAAATATAGGTTAATTACAAATGTATACTCAAATTTGGATAAAATGTGATTTTCACCCAAAACAGCAAGAAGTGAAGTGAATTTCTGTTTAATAATTCCAAGAAATGTCTCATACCAATGTCATGCTTTAAACATCAGTTATTTTTTATGGAATTAATGTAAAAACATGCACTTGGAATTTATATTTAATTCTTGTGACCCTGTTAATAACCGTGCTTATAAAACAACAGATCATTACTTTATTTAATAAAGTGTTCCTAAAACTATATTATTCTTACATTTGAAAAACTACTTCAAAGGTATGCTATTTTCACTTCTGCATAAATTAAAGTAAACTTCGATAACCTATACACAAGACATACAACACTACAACAAGGCAAAAAAAAATATTTCCTTTAATTTCTGCAAGAGAACATTGAAGTAAAACACAACTAAAAATTGCAGATTGTTTTTAAAAACCAAAAAATATTTAACAATTATTACAACTAAACAATGAATAAAAAATCCTGACACTAATTATTTTTACAACATATGCCGACACAGAACAGCCACATAGTACAGCATGTCTGATTTCTGTTACCAACCCAAGACATGAATGTTCATCCACAGATATTCTCATTTTCCAATTTGTTAATGAAAATATTGGTCATAAAGAAGTACCAAGTTCATAAAATGTACTTCCTGATGCTGAAAGTTATTGCTAGGGATTCTAATCTCTATGAATTCCTAAACTATTCTTTCGATAGCCAACAATCAAGGACAATTTTCAATTTAGTTCTGTACAATCAGCTCTGTGAACTCCAAAACACTGAATGCTGACCTTTCTTTTGAAGAAAGGTAAAGTTAACCTTGATACTAAATTACTCAAAAGTATAGGTTCTTTAAAAATTACAATCTACCTCAAGTTTTTGCATACAATTATTTTAGTTATTCTTTCAAAATGTACTCTAAAGTCAACAAGTACATCAACAAAACACATATACACAGACTGAAATACTAGAAATGTTGACATTAGCAACAAAAAACCAAATAGCTTTTATGAAGACAAAAACAGACTTAAATTTCCTACACTCGGCCTCCAACTGTCGAAAATACACAAAACTTCTGAACCTGACAATTAAAATACACATTTAATGCTTCAATACTCACCTGTAACAAGTTATTCTATTTTATTTTACTACTTATTTTGCTTCCTTGCTGTAGAGCTTTGAAGACAAACTTGCATACCAACACGAGATATAGCTAGTACTAGAAGGAAGTACTGACCACAATCTCAAAATAAATTTGAATGTTATGACTTGCTTATTTCCAAATTCTTCACAGCATTACTCTATTTTCTTTTTGGTTAACTCATATAACCAACTCTGATTCTTCTTAAAAACTGTTAAGCGAGTACATTGGGAAGCCAAAAAGTCGAAAACTATCGTGTTGCAACTCCATAAAAGTGTTTTGTTTACATTTTCACTGTTTCAGTGAGCTTTCATTGAAACATCAATTGAGTGTCAGTGGAGGAATGTAATTCACTACAAGTGCATTTTGTTCATTAATTTCTATTTCTTGTGAAACCTAAAGCACATAACAGCTTTTTATAAGACATAAACAAAGCACACCAAACTATTACAGGAAATTACTGATTTCAGTTGTGAAAATCTAATACAATCTAAAAGTTACACAAGTCCGTCTAGTAACTTCACCTACCTGACCAGAAGAAAGCTGTCGTGTTGGAGGTTCTGGCGTTCCATTTATTCCGTGATGAGCCATAAAGTTCTGTGGTTCTAGTTTGACTTGAGCTACTTGTTGCTCTGGGGCCATCTGAGACATCGAGTTTCCTGGCAAGCTATTGACTGCCATGCTATTACCAAAAGAATTTAACCCTGGATTGCTCAAGTTCATGTTCACAGGTCGACTATACACAGGACCGGGCCCTTGTCGAGAAAGTGCATTCATGTTCATTTGGCTTCCCCCTGGAACTGGTCCAGGGCCATTTGCAGTGGCCATAACTGGACTTGAATTTGCCATCATGTTCATTTGCGGGGAACTGTACTGTTGCACGGATGTATAATTATTGTTAAACTGTGCCTGACTTTGCAGACCCGAATTCATTTGCGATATCGACGATGGAGGGGGAGCAGCGCTGTGCCCAATCGAAGAGAGATGAAGTTCGCCAGAAGACGTTAAAGGAGTAGCCGGAGTTGGAGTTCCCGAAGTACTCACCGGCATCTGAGGTGGAGAAGATACTGGAGTAACAACCGATGGACTATTGACTGTAGTTAGGGTCGTCAGCGCTGGGCTGTTCGGGCTCGAACTGCTGGCTGTTGTGACAGTACTCGCGTTCAGTGTACTGTTTGACAGCGTCGAAGCGTTCGCTTTCAGTAGCTGCTGCAAATCTGCGCCTCCACTGGGAATATCACTGGCTTCTCCATTTGTTAACCCTTCGGCGGCTGGATGTGAACTTGGTCCAATGAGTTCCTCCGGTAGCCCCGCTTCCAGCTCGTCCAAAAGTTTCCAATTGAACTCTTTAAAGGGAAAGGGAATTTTAAATAAGCGTCTCGCTTTTTGAGAAGAAAACGCAAGATAATCTGCTAAAACAGCTCAGTAATTTTCTTAGTCTTACAACAAAGATTGCAATCGCAACTTACCCGCATTATCGGTCGGGGTATCAGGAGTTCCCAACTTTTGCCGTTTATTCGGTGGGCCTTCCACCAGTTGCTCGGCCATTACTACTACAATACAAAAACCCACTACACGAAAACGACTTGTTGATCATACATAGCTATTGCCAGAAAACTGGCGCACCAGCAGCGTTTTCTGCAAGGAAATCCAATCGATTGGGTTACAATTTGACAAAATCAACTGCTCATAACATCTAAAAAAGAAAATCCAACTTCATAGTAACTCTTTTGAGCAAAAGCAAAAACAAAAATCATGGCCGCTCACCATTGTCGTCCTCAGAGCGACATTATGACACACGAATGGCACAAAACGGCTTACAACGGTGCTTCTCCGCTCTCTCTATCCTCTTGGAAGATCAAACAGTCCAAGGGATCCTGTTTGGTGTAGTATTCCCCAATCGTACAGCTTCAATTCGAATGGAAAACTTAAAGCAAAAAAACGTTCCGAAATGTCGCTGTGTCAATGCCGTGAAACTCAACAAGCGATGGCTGACGGCGCGGGGGGGCCCAACCCCAACTCGCAATGCATTGCGGCCGCGGTACCGCCATGAATATTTTAATTTATGACAACACTGCTGGGGGTAAACAAGAGAACAATAGCTAGCCTCGCTCCTGTGTTCGATCGACAGCCAACAGCCTCGCTCCTGTGCTGCGATTGCGTCTCCCCGCCTCGTTCCGAAGTAAATTCCTTATTTACATATCATTTGCAATTCGCATCTAGTCCCACGCGGTCGAGAAACCGGAACTGATGGCGCATGGCTACACGCACTTGTCGATTTCACAGAAAAAATTTTACGCCATAATGTTACTCCCACGTATGTTTCAAACAGGGAAGTTAACTAAAAGAGCTTACTAACATATTTCTTTGTACTGAGATGGGGTACATTGGAAATTAAGCTGAAATTAAGCTTAGAATAAAGATTGTTAACAACTGCGAAGTCATTCTTTTTTCGCTTTGCATGATCGCAATGTTTTGAGTTGCTCAGACAATGATATGATTCCCCGACCAGTTGATCACGTGCACCGAAGCTCGCTCCAGTCCACCGCCACCGGAAACTGAAGCACTGAATTTATTGTTCATAAACAAAGACTCTAACTGAATAATATCATCCCCTAAAACATTTAATCCCTGTTCAATTTAACCATATCTGAGCAGAATCTGGGCAAGTCACGTTTGTGATAAACACGCACATTTTCTAACTTTTCTTTTCTTGATTTTTTAAAACTTTTTGAGGGTCATGATCGACATTAAAGCACTCCTGAAAAAAAATCCGAAACACTTTTTTATATGTTTAGTAGCTTCTACAGAAAAAAAAAACATTAAATGATTAAAAGGATTTCAATCCGGAATGCTTTAAGATATACTGATACAAGATTCACTGAGAACTTGTACAAAAATTCACATGAAAAATAAGTTTTTGGTCATTGAACTTTTCAGAAACCAGTCTGAATTTACTAAAATATTTCAGTTTTTTAGTTGTCCAATTCTTTTTACGGTAATTGCGTGCGTGACATGATTTCAACATCAGTAACACTTTTCACATAACAATGATCTTGATATTAGTAAACTTGGGCAGGAACAATAAACAGAATGACGCGAAACACATTCATGAACGCATCGACAGCTCACGCAATCTTCAAAGTGCACCAAACTGAAGAAAACCCAAAGCTCAAGAATTGAACCCGATTCAACTGTAAAATGTTCCAGTGGTTTCTTAAAGGTTTTAAGGCTTCGATGCTATATATTTAGAAAAAATACCTGGCCGCAAACTTGTCGGCCGTAGCTAGCTTCGCTTACGCAAGCGTAACTGCAAGTACGCGGGCGAAAGTTATCGAGCCTACAATTTCTTCCTACAAACTTGAATGCGATTAAAACAATGTCACTTTTAGTTCTGGTCTTTCCTGTAGGAACCAGTCGGGCACATTTTCAATTATCATTGTATATATTACATTTCTGTACGTAGTCATGATGAGCCATCGTGTGAACCATAGCAGTCATAAGCAGACGCTTTCCGTGACCGGCTCAGCTTCACAAACACTGACGAGTGTTTTAATAATCGGGCTCCGTTTTTTCTACAGCTTTTGAACATGAATGTAACTTTTGAGACTGAAAATCCATCTCACCTCAACAAGTGTGACCGGAGATTCAGCTGTAATCCTGTCAATATGAAGGCGGCAAGTTTAAGAACACTTTCACAACGCAGAACCACACTTGGTTATCACCTCGTTGGAGCAAATGCCGACTGTGCTGTCGAGCCCCTTATTTAAGAAAACCAACTTATGTTCTAAAAAATAAACGAGCTTTTTCTTATAAAACAACTTGATAAGAACAACGAGCCTCAGATTGTTCAAAATTTAAAAACAATTTAAGAACAAGCTTAGGCTCGGGCCGCTCGATAGCCATTTTCTTAAAGACTTTACTGAGCCTCGACCTTGAACGAACAAAAATTCTCTTTTAATAATTGTCGTTGCCTCAAACTATATACGCTGTACGCGTACGTATACTTGCCCTAAATGACTCAGCGAATCCATGATAAATCCGAGGGGACGAAAAATACACCCACCAAGCAACTCGTTTTCCAATACAAGTACTGCACAATACCTTAGGGTCAGTTTTTAGTCGATTTAAACCGCATATAGAAATAAGAACAGTTTAAGAACAGTTTGGGGCTCAAATCGCCGAAGCCAATTTCCCTTTCGTAAACGGTCGATACCATTTATAACAGTCGATGCCATTTTTAAGATATATAGGGGAAAAAATTGTGATGGTAATGATTCTAGTTGTTGGCGTAGTGGTAGTGTAAGGGATTGGCATGCTAGTGGTCACGGGCTTAAAACACAGAAGTTCTTTTGTCTTTTTTTCTTAGCTTTTAGTTTCTTTATTTTTATTTAGTTTCTTCCTTTGGAGTTAACTTTGGTTTGGATTAGGGATAGAGTTAGGGTCAAGGTTAGTATTAAAAGTATTTCCGTGGTCATGACTTACAATAGACTGTTGTTCGAAATGGCATCGACCGTTAAAAATGGCATCGACTGTTTACGAAACGGAAAATTGCATCGCCGAATGGTTAAGAACAATGAGCCTCGGCCAAATTTACTGATTCTTATAAAACAAAAGCGTGTGGCAAACTCTTTTTAATTCATTCATGTAGGACTGAAAGTTTTAAAAATGGTTTTGTTGTAGCTTCCTTAGTAAGGCCTAGTTTTGCTCGAGTTTTACAGCGGGTTTTTGTACTATTTCCCCTAACATGCAAGCATGCAATATATGTAATTTTAACAATAGTTTATCCGTATTCAGTGTTTTAAGTTCTTGTCGCTTATGTATGTTCAAATCAGTGCAAGCTTGAAACTTGCATTTAGCTCATGGACTTGCATTGACCTGCATCGATTTCAAAAGAGTTAGAATTTGAACACAAGTCGATCTAAGTTCTTCTTCGTTCGACCTCACAACTTAAGCTTGTCACAAGTCAACTCAAGTTGGTAGCCATGCAAACGAAACAAAAATTGAACGCAAGTTTTAAGGTAGAAACTTGCCCTGACTTGTATCAATTTGGGAGTGCGTTTGTCCAGGGCTTATGGGATTTCTTAACAGGGGAAGTTTGGACGGAATAAGTTAACAGTTTCTCTATTTGTGTAAAAAAAAAAATTCAGCGAGACATAGAGTTTTCTTTTTCCTGATCTATACTTTAGAGCTCTAAAGTCGTGACATAATGATGACAATCTGTGTTTTAAAAATACAAACAAACGCTGGCTCTAAAAAGTGTAAAAAAAAACTTCTGCTGCTGGAATATTTCTCTGTAGACTGTAACAAAGCTACTGATAGAAAAAGGGAAACTTATGTTCGGATCGGGGAGGAGGGATAACTTAGTTTAAAAAAATTTGCCTACACTAGAAACTGTAAACCTCTTTCACATAACCACTGTCATATAAAAGGTTCTCCTTTCATATACCTGCAATAAAACGTAACATTGTACCCCTTTTACCTACCTAACAGAAAAATGTTACCCATGCAATAAAAAAATACTACCGTTGCTAATCAGATATACAATGGAAAACGAACCACTTTTATAAAATTAAAAACTTTATTTAATTTGTACGTCAATAAGGCCAAATTAAAAAAAATTAGTTGGTTAGCATCCTTTCTGCTAAAAGTTCATGGTCGGGCGGGCGGTTTTTATTTTTATTTAGTTTATTTTTTTTACTAAATTTGATATTCACTCTTTGTCCAAGTAAAGAAACTTAGAATTTTAGTTAAAGTCATTCATAGGGACTGTCTCTGCGTATTCATATCCAATTAGATCATGAAAATGTTCAGTTTTCAAGTCAAGTAAAAGTTCAGTCTTCGATCAATCTTGAGCTAAATATGCTTTTGAAAAAAACTTGTGTATGTCCTTGACATTGTCGGGACCATTTGATATTTATAAATGAAATGTATGGAAATAAAAATAAAAATTTTTCTTGGTCGGCAACGTTTTCAGAGGTCGGGCGGGGATACTAACCAACTATTCAATTTTATTTGGCCTAATTCTTAAATCTTATAAAATCGGCCACACCCCTGTTCTAAAAACCATTGGTTATGGGAGGCGTTTTGAGACCAGCAAAAACTCTCTATCAAAAATACTGAAACGAACGTGGAGGCATTGATCCGGGTACCTCCTGCATGCAAAGCACGCGCTCTACCATATGAACTAATCCCCCGTTTTGAACAAAAAATGTTTTAGCGGGCGTTTTGAGACTTGCAATCAATCTCTGTGGTAAAAGATAAAAATGAATGTGGAGGATTCGGGCATTGATCCCGGTACCTCGTGCATACAAAGCACGCGCTCTACCATATGAGCTAATCCCCCGTTTTGAACAAAATGTGTTTTAGCGGGCGTTTTGAGACTTGCATTCAATCTCTGTGGTAAAAGATAAAAATGAAAGTGGAGGATTCGGGTATTGATCCCGGTACCTCGTGCATGCAAAGCACGCGCTCTACCATATGAGCTAATTCCCCGTTTTGAACAATATGTGTTTTGGCGGGCGTTTTGAGACTTGCAATCAATCTCTGTGGTAAAAGATAAAAATGAA